>JAWQEG010003337.1:0-32500 GCA_033782935.1 Petrolisthes cinctipes | reverse complement strand
GACAGGGCAGGGCAGGGCAGGGCAGAGGGAAGAGAAGAAAAGTCATTATAAACACGAAAACTTGAGATAATATTAACACATGCATGGGATGTCTTAAGGGGAGATTTTCTTGCTGGTAAAAACTCCATGGTGGGCTACTGATTCCTCCTAACTATACCAGAAAACAGGCTCTCTCAAAGACGAATAGGGGATCTGTTTCATGTCATAGTTTGGAGGAATCAAAGACCTTCCAAGTCACCAATAATAAGAGAATCTCACCTTAAATTTCGTTTTGGGTAATTTGTATATCTATTGACACTAAAATATATTAAAGGGAAATTTTCTCTTGTTGGTGAACTGGAAGGACTCTGATTCCTCCAAACTATGCCATGAAACGACAGATCCCCTAATAGTACCATTGAGGGAGACTGTTTTCTGGCATATATAGTTAGGAGGAATCAGTAGCCTTCCAAGTCACCAATAAGAGAATCTCCCCTTAAACTAACTAGCATTGGGTAAATACGAGTGATACAATACAAAAATGAAAAGTTTTTGTCTATTATACAAAACACAGACGTGACGAAGTGTAGTGGTGTGTGTGTGTGTGTGTGTGTGTGTATGTGTGTGTGTGTGTGTGTGTGTGTGTGTGTGGTGTGTGTGTGTGTGTGTGTGTGTGTGTGTGTGTGTGTGTGTGTGTGTGTGTGTGTGTGTGTGTGTGTGTGTGTGTGTGTGTGTGTATTTTCTCGAGGTGTGTGTGTGTGTGTGTGTGTGTGTAGTTACTAACGAGGTATGTGTGTGTGTGTGTGTGTGTGTGTGTGTGTGTGTGTGTGTGTGTGTGTGTGTGTGTGTGTGTGTGTGTGTGTGTGTGTACTAACGAGGGCACAGAGGTGAGGTAGATGATGAGCTTTCTGTACTCCTCGTCTCCAAGCTGGGCGAAGTTCCCTCGGTCTGGGAAAGTGAGGATGGGGCACCCCTCCCTCGACTTGCCACCTGTACAAGAAAGGAAGACAGACAGACACGTGTTAGCAGGGATCTATAGTGCGGTTTTAATAATAATAATAATAATAATAATAATAATAATCATTCACTCTCTTTCCCTCCCTTATTCTCTCTCTCTCTCTCTCTCTCTCTCTCTCTCTCTCTCTCTCTCTCTCTCTCTCACCAATGAATTTCGAAAACCAATTCAGCCCCTCAGCCGTGCCTGCCCTAAGGAGAAGTTAGTTACCCGTGGTAGGTCTCGTTTTCTTACTTTTATTGCACCTTCCGTTTTCTTTAATGCACTGTTGGTTCCTCCCAGCCCCCTCTCGGTCTTCTCAGGAATTATTATCTGGCTAATTTGAATATACCTCTTAAATTCCTCAAACAGCATAGAAAATGAGTTCAAGGATATAAGGAATAGATTAACTTTAAGTACAGCATTCCAATTTACAAATCCATGCAATTTTTTTTTATTATAACTCATTAACAAATCCATGGTTAGTGTCAGTGTCCCAGGCTTTTCCCTTCCTTCACTAAAATAACTGCATATAACAGAAGGTTTAAAAGAGATGCTCTTACTTGCACTCACAAATATTGCACTACCAACCCTGCACTTGCCATTATTTGTTTCTTAACCTCTCTCCAATGTCCCCTTTTCCTGGCACAAGCCATGTAACCTTGTAAACTTAAATTGCCCCTCCAGTCTGACAACTTGGGGACCATCACAACACCCACTCTAGCTGTACCAAACCCCAAACTCTCCCTCCCCTACACCACACCACGTAACCCTTTACTATCCACACAGAAAAATCCACGGGCTCCAAGACTCCCAACTCTGATCCCCTGCTGCCACACAACCCTTGGCAGTTCTGGAAGCCTGTTTACAAAACTTTACCAAGGAAGCGACACACTCTTTCCAGGAATACATACAAGGTGACACCATATATATATATATATATATATATATATATATATATATATATATATATATATATATATATATATATATATATATATATCATGTCAACAAATATGAATATGTAGGATATCTTATAAAATCTCTATTCAAAAAGCAAGATTACTTTAAAGCAATTTAAGTTTCTGAATATCTATACTATAAATGGCAAACCGTCTCTGTTTGTCCTCTTATAACTCGAAAACGGTTACACCTACATCCGATACCCATATATGTATTCTGAATCACCATCACCAGGCCAAGGTTTTTTTAAGCCATACTTTAACTGTTTAAGCCATATGTCTAACTGTTATAATGATCCTGACTGTTTATCAATGAAAACACATCTCACTAAGATAATAATTTAATAAAGTTGCTCGCTAAACTATAAAATGTCTCCTTAGTCCTTATTCATATAGGCATCTTCACCGGGCAACGCCGGGTACCTCCGCTAGTATTATATAAAATGTATGAAACACAGAGATTCGGTGAGCATAATTTCACACATGTTCAGTATGCATTAAGCAAGTAAATAAACAAGTAGAATATTAATGCTGTGGAAACATACACAAGGAAATGCATTTGCTCCAACACTAAACTCATTTAAAAGCCGAGGCGGAGCTGGTGCAGATAACCCCGAGTTTATGGACCATAAGCAACACTGTACTGTCCTCTAGCTGCCCACATCTTGTTGCTCAGTTTTATAAGCTCTATATCATATCAGTAAACATGGAGGCCAACCAACCAATTTTATAAAAATACATTATAAATTATAGCTATTTAAGGTAATCAAGATCATGAGGAAATATTATCTATGCACTTCACGGCAAATTTTTATCTCGTTTCAACTAACACCAAGGAATTCAATCCTCGTAATATTCTCAATGGAATTTCTTTAATCAAAATTTTCCTCAAGTGTATTACCTCCTTAACAAACAATAGTGCTACTGCCTCTGAGAACTATGAAATGTTTGCTGAGTTGAAATGCGGAGGAGGTAGCCTACAGTCACCAGCACTAATAAGTATTCAGGTGCATGTGTTTCGAATACCTAGAGACAGTAAATAAATGCACAATAAAGATCTTCATTGGAATTAGTTCGTTGGTGAATTGGATTGTTCAAACCTTCAACCAAAGCTGTATACTTGTTAGTGTTCGTGACTACATACAAGAAATTAATAACAACAGTGCAAAACAACAAGGGATAACTGTATTGATCGTGGTTGTTTATTTTCATTTTATCTTATTATTAATATTATTATTTTTTTTTTTTTTTTTTTTTTTTTTAGCAACGATATATTTCGAGTATGAGTAACGTTGTCAAAGATGCATAGACTATGGAAATTCATACATTTATACCTGATGATATATTATTTCGTAATACAATGCATTTGCCGACCAAGTAAATTTAGGTAACAACATAGTAATTATTCTAAGACGTTGTTGGGGTATAAACGAACCACTCAAAAAAAAAAAAAAAAAAAAAAAAAAAAAAATGCATAATCCTGAGAGAGAAGTGAAGTAATTAAAAGTGTTTCTGAGGAGCGAGATAAGACCAGGGGGTGTTGGGGGGGGGGGGGAAGTTGGGGTGTTGGGGGAGGGGAAGTTGGGGTGTGTGTGTGTACGGGGGGGGGAGGATTGGGGGGGTTGGGTGTGTGGGGGGAGGAAGGGGTGTGTGTGTGTGGGGGAGGGGTGTGTGTGTGGGGGAGGGGGGAGGGAGGAAGGGGGGGTTTGGCCAAGAGGGTCCTCAAGCTTCGTTAAGGACCCTGTGATCGTGTATAAAAATTGGAGGCTTCTGATTCCTCCTGACCATGCCACGAAACAAGCTCCTTCCCTATAGGTGGTGTTTCGTGGCAATATTTGAAGGACTCATTTACCTCCAATTTTCTGACTACATCACAGGGTCCCTTAATGAGACTGTCTGGTTGGCAAATTGGAAGACTACTAATTCCTCCCAGCTATGCCAGAAAACAGACGCCTTCAGTGGCACTCAAAGAGGGTCTGCTGTTTCGTGGCCTAGTTGGGAGGAATCAGCCGAGACCTTCCATGCAATTCACCTACTACAGAATTGCCCCCCCCCTACCCCCCACCCCCGTTTAATTTAATGAGAGTCTGTGCTGTTGCAAGATGAAGGTAATGACAATGAGGGCAGTTCATGGCATTAAAGGTGAAAGTTTTGTGTTTGGTAAATCAATCTGGAGCAAATGAATCCTCCAAACTATTCCAAGCAACAGTACACCATTATTTTTGCTCTTCTGGTCCTGTTTCCTAGCATGCTTTGGAGGAATCAAGGCACTCCAATGTACCCCCCCCAAAAAAATTACCAGTTTAAGGGAAGGATATAGTGTACAGTCATGATAAGTAATTTCTGACCAGAGACGAACGGCAGGCACCACACACACACACATACACACATACACATACTGCATTTGAACTCAGTCCCTATACTGTATAATTATAGGTGTGCTGGGTGGGGAAATGAGGTACAGCAGGCGATTCGAAACTTTCTGCTCCTCACACTCTGGTCAGAAGTTATGTATCACGAGTGTACAGTCGGCAGCATAAGTTCCCTTCATTTCCACCTGCGTATGTGTTCGCTATAGTGATGTTGTAATACATGCAATTTTTTAATGCATAGATAACAGATATAGTTCTCATATGGTAAATTACGTATGTTGTTGGAATAATAACTGGTTCAGAATGCAACTATCTGGTCATAGCAATATTAATTTAGTATATGAGATGGACGCGAATTTATGCTGCCGACTGTACATGTGCATAACTGTGTATAAAGCAAACATAAACAAACAAACATGGGTGTGTGAGATACAACGAAACATGACAGTGCATTCCTCGCCTCTCCTTCACCACCGAAGAGGAAGTTATAGTGTGTGTGTGTGTGTGTGTGTGTGTGTGTGTGTGTGTGTGTGTGTGTGTGTGTGTGTGTGTGTGTGTGAGTGTGTGTGTGTGTGTGTGTGTGTGTGTGTGTGTGTGTGCTCCCTCCAAAAACTACAACAAGAAAAACAAGGTAAATAAGCCGCTACCAAACATACCAGACATGCAGTATATATATCCAAACCCCACAGGCGTGAGAAGTATAATTACACTTTCCTAGTAAAACTTTAGTGTACGATTTACGACTCAGCAACAAGAACAAAAATCGAGTCAAATTACGCTGTTACGAAAGATTTATGAAGGTAATAAAATGGGCATCATCAAGCATACGTATATACAGTATAGGTCCTATTGCGAGTTTATAAAATTATGAGGCTTCTGGTTCCATCTGACCATGCCACGAAACAAGCTAGCTCCTTCCATATAGGTGTGTGTGTGTGTTTCGTAGCAATATTTGAAGGACTCATTTACCTCCAATTTTCTGACTACATCACAGGGTCCCTTAAGGAGGTGTACAGGTCTTGCTATGAAATGTAGAAGGTCAGGAATGAAGACTAATGTAGGTTCCCACTAATGTCATGAATTCATAATGAAGTATCGGTGTGCCTCGCATATAATAATAATAATAATATTCAATGCATGTTTACTAAGGATTGGTGTGGTAATGGCGAAAGGATAATAAACTAAAAAGCAAGAGAGATGACAGCGACACACACACACACACACACACACACACACACACACACACACACACACACACACACACACACACACACACACACACACACACACACACACACACACACACACACACACACACACACACACACACACACAATACAATACAGAAGGACTTAAAGGAGATGAAACAGCCCATACAACGACCCACACACACACTTAATACTAACTATGGTGTCTATAACCTTACATGACTAAAGTAAGTGCAAGGAACGGAATAATAAAAAGGAAAGGGAAAAATAATAATAAACATGCACTCTATTACCTGTCCACATGAGGGGTTGGTTGGTGAAGGACAACACAGAGGAAAAGTACAGTATGACAAAGACTGTAAAAATCCTCGTCTCAGTTTATTATATAGTGTGTATATGTGTAAACTTTGCCTTAGTTTGTGAAGTGTACACATGTAAACTTCGCATCGTTTATAAACTGTACACGTGTAAATTTTTCCCAGTGTACACGTGTAAACTTTTCCTCATGTATAAACTGTACACGTGTAAATTTTGACCAGTGTACACTTGTAAACTTCGCATCATGTATAAACTGTACACGTCTAAATTTAGCCTCAGATATTTATGTATACACACGTGTCTCCACTCATGTGTGTTATTCTCTGTCAAGGTTGCAAACTCAGCTGACTTTTCTGCTCGCGAATGTGTATATTTCTAAGACTAGTGAGTGAGGAGTGGTGTGTGTGTGTGTGTGTGTGTGTGTGTGTGTGTGTGTGTGTGTGTGTGTGTGTGTGTGTGTGTGTGTGTGTGTGTGTGTGTGTGTGTGTGTGTGTGTGTGTGTGTGTGTGTGTGTGTGTGTGTGTGTGTGTGTAGCCTTATATTTGAGTTAGCGTTTCTTTACACGAAAATCATACGCGACATTCTCAACTCCACAAGCAGTTCTACACTCGAAGTAAACTTAATCTGTCTACCTTAACAGAAAATATAAAACTAAAAACAAAAAAAACTAGCTAAATTGACAACAGTACCGTACGACTGAATAATGACAATCTTCTCTTTCCATAAATTTAACAGCCATGATAAATTTTTTGCCAATGCATTACAAGCGCCAACAAAATTAATATTCCTCGTCTTAGAATATTGTGAACCCTAAGAGATTCACACTAGGCTATCATGAGGTGACTGGCAATTTCATCACGACTAGCCTATATATTTATGAGCCTGACCAATCTTTACAACTCGTGTTTATTTCTTTATTACTTTCCCTTTGACAAACAATGGCATAATGAACAGCTGTCTGC
Organism: Petrolisthes cinctipes; assembly: GCA_033782935.1. Lineage (NCBI taxonomy): Eukaryota > Metazoa > Arthropoda > Malacostraca > Decapoda > Porcellanidae > Petrolisthes > Petrolisthes cinctipes. Next base: position 25,705 of record JAWQEG010003337.1, on the reverse strand, counting down.
ACAATCACCTTTATAGCCAGGTAATGTCATCAATTTCATTACATATATATGCTTCGTGTTCTTAACCTACAATAAAACGAAGGCAATTCTTACAATGCTAGATGGGGGACGCGGGGTTGCAGAGTAGAGGCACGGTCGAAGTGAATAAAAGTAGACTGAACTGTACGTGAAGCAATAGGGTGAGAGGGGGTGGGGTGCGGGGAAGGAGAGTACTGTATAGTGAACTGTGCGTGAAGGAAAAGGGTGGGGGGGAGGGGGTGTGGGGAAGGAGAGTACTGTAGAGTGAACTGTGCGTGAAGGAAAAGGGTGGGGGGGAGGGGGTGTGGGGAAGGAGAGTACTGTAGAATGAACTGTGCGTGAAGGAAAAGGGTGGGGGGGAGGGGGTGCTGAAAGGAGAGTACTGTAGAATGAACTGTGCGTGAAGGAACAAGGTTGGAGGGTGGGGGTGCTGGAAGGAGAGTACTGTAGAGTGAACTGTGCGTGAAGGAAATAGGTGAATAAAATTGCGAACAAAGTGAGGTACTGAAGGAAATAACAGGGCATAGTACTAACCTGTGATGATAGCATACTGGGCGTGTAGCAACTCACTGACGTCACGCACACTGAGGGCACAACCACCCTCCTCCAACACCTCATCTGAAAACAACAACAAACAAACAAACATTAGAAATCATATTAACTCCTGTCACATAGTTTATTCGTCGCAACAACAACAAACAACAACAACAAACAACAACAAACATTAGAAATCATATTAACTCCTGTCACATAGTTTATTCGTCGCAACAACAAACAACACACAACAACAACAAACGATAGAAACCATAACTCCTTTCACATAGTTTATTCGTCGCAACAAACAAAAATAAACAAACATTAGAAATCATATTAACTCCTTTCACAGAGTTTATTCGTCTCAACAACAACAACAAAAACAACAAATATTAAAACCCGCAAGACCACTCATGAATCTATTAGTCGTCGCAAGAACAACAAACAACAAACAACAACAAACATTAGAAACCCTAACTCCTTTCACATAGTTTATTAGTCTCAACAACAAAAACAACAAAAATCAGAACCCGCAAGACCACTCACAAAGTTTATTAGTCGTAACAAACACGAGGAGGGTTAGGGAGTATAATATTATGTGCTTAATTAACATATTCATACAAGCCTAAATAATTCCCAACTATAAGAAGGGAAGGTGAAGGAGGAGGTGTTTGTGTTTGGGGAGGAGTGGGAAGGATGTGTGAGAAGGAGGTAGGATGTGTTGGGAGGAGTAGGAGGAGGAAGTGTGTTGGGAGGAGTGGGAAGGATGTGTGAGAAGGAGGTAGGATGTCTTGGGAGGAGGAGGAGGAAGTGTGTTGGGAGGAGGAGGTAGGATGTGTGTGGAGGAGGAGATGTGTTGGGAGAAGGGGGAAGGATGTGTGAGGAGGAGGTAGGGTGTGTTGGGAGAAGGAGGTAGGGTGTGTGTTGAGGACGGGGTAGGATATGTGGGGAGAAGAGGGGTAGGATGTGTGGGGAGGAGGGGGAAGGATGTGTGGGGAGGAGGAGGTAGGATGTATAGGAATGAGGAAATAGGATGTGTTGGGAGGAGGAGGAGGTGTGTGGGGAGGAGTGAGTAGGGTGTGTGGGGAGGAGGAGGTAGGGTGTGTGGGGAGGATATTGATTGCATGAATAATGGTCTGGAGGTGTCACAATGCCAGCCGCCACTCTCTCTCTCAACGACCACACACCAACAATTTCTTTCTATTTCAGCAGGACAGCATTCGTATCGAGTCGTTCTTGTAGCTTTTAAGGGACCCTGTGATCGTGTATGAAAGATGGTGGCTTCTGATTCCGCCTGACTATGCCAAGAAACAAGCTACTTCCATATAGGTGGTGTTTCGTGGCTGTATTTGAAGGACTCTTTTATCTCCAATTTTCTGACTACATCACAGGGTCCCTTAAGAGGATACCGACACTCATTTTTCATTCCAATCTATTTTTTGGATGGGGAGGTTGATGATAGCATGATGTGACATTATACTGAAGTGACTGTATGTTTAGTGACTGTAGGCCTACGTGAAGTGACTGTATGTAAAGTGACTGTGAGTGAAGTGGTTCTAAGTGAAATACGAGATGACATAGGCTAATACTGAAGTGCCTATGTGTGAAATGACTGCATGTGAAGTGACTGCATGTGAGTGAAGTGCTTGTAAGTGAAACATGAGGTGACATAATACTAAAGTGACTGTATGTTAAATGACTGTGAATGAAGTGCTTGTAAGAGAAATTAAGATGACATAATACTAAAGTGACTGTATGTGAAGTGAAATGACTGTTATGTGAACTGTCGTATCTGTATGTGAAGTGACGGTAAGTGAAACATGAGCCGACATAATAATACTGAAGTGAGTGTGAAGTGAAATGACAAGGAAACAAGCAGTGCAGGCGCCGGTAAGTGAGTGAGTAAGGTGATACGATGATGAGGGCAGAGTGGCTGGATGATGATGAGATTACAACAACAACAGCAGCAACAACAGCAGACATGTGAGTTGATGGTGCTTGGGATCTTAAAGGGGAGAAAAGACCCCTTATTATAACATGGGGGTTTACTGTGTGTGTGTGTGTGTGTGTGTGTGTGTGTGAAAGATAAGTGGCAAACTACTGGACTTCGACGATATCCTATATATTATTTCGACGGCATACAAGTGAATTTACGGTTAGTTGGAGGGTCATGTCAGTGATGGTGAGTGTGGGTAAAAGAATCAAGAAAGATGTAAATAAAGATGTATAGTTATGGTACGTGTGAGTATAGAGTAAGGAAGAAAGATTTAAAGTTATGGTAAAGTCATGGTCAAAAGTCCTGCAACCTGGTGAATAAAAGCGAGCCATTTGAGTGAACCTTATGAACCAATATCGCAGAGACCAACAGCTATAGTTTCGGATCATTTTTCGAAGCCATCTCATTGGAAGGTGTTGCAGGACTATTGACCATGACTGTACACGTGTGGGTAGAGGGAGGAAGAAAAATGTAAATAAGAGTGTAAAGATAAAGAGCTGTCGTATGTGTGGGTTGAGGAGGAAGAGTTGTCGTGTGATGCAAGGGACGGAAGCTGCATGAGGTGAGAGCTGGAGGCAGGCAGGTAGGTAAGTTGATCCTCGTATAGCCAGCGAGGACACAGACAGACAGACACTGCATATATATAGGAGGCCGAGTTGCAGTGAGGTCAACCCAACCCAACACAACCTGGACTCACACATTGTTTTCTTATTCCATCCCGGTCATAACAAAAGTTGAAAGATAAAACAATAATAAAAAATAACACGTGGCAAAACCAAAAGTATATATGCACTGGATATATGATACAGTAAGATATATATGTAGCCTATACCAATATGTTTAGATACGTAATATTGACCACAAGAATTTTACACACGCTGTTGGTTTTGGGGGTTTGCAACATACAGAAAATGTAACTCTACGTAACTGCAATACAACAATATTATTAGGTTTGTTGTTTTACAGTCACCGAGTCAATTGATAGACCATTCATTGTAGTAGTTACAAAATTATTACCTCTCTTTCCCTATAGCATGTGTAAGAATTCCTATGGCCAACTGTACATGGCATAACAAACAAAAATAACAAAATAACTAGACGGAGGGTGAAACACTTTCTGGCACGGGTCGAGAAACACAAACAAGAAACACATACACAAACACAAACGAGAAACACAAACACAACACAAAGGAACACTGACAAACACAACACAAAGGAACACTGACAAACACAACACAAAGGAACACTGACAAACACAACACAAAGGAACACTGACAAACACAAAAACAACACAAAGGAACAAACACAAAAACAACACAAAGGAACATTAACAAACACATACACAAACACAAACGAGAAACACAACACAAAGGAACACTAACAAACACAAACACAACACAAAGGAACAAACACAAACACAACACAAAGGAACACTGACAAACACAATACAACCAACAGCCAGTGGGATTTTGGTTAGACTTTTACTGTCACGCTACAGTATATCAAAGGCTTCTGATAGAGACCCCAGGAAAAATGTTTTATTCATAAACAACTGCAACCGCCTCACTACTAGGGTCGGTTCCCAGGCTTCAACTTTATCTCTAATAATAATTCCTTTCCCTCTGACAACTAACTCTCTCACTACTTGGGTCAGTTTCCAGGCTTCAACTTTAAATATAATAATAATTCCTTTCCTTCTGACAACTAACTCTCTCACTACTTGGGTCAGTTTCCAGGCTTCAACTTTATCTATAATAATAATTCCTTTCCTTCTGACAACTAACTCTCTCACTACTTGGGTCAGTTTCCAGGCTTCAACTTTAAATATAATAATAATTCCTTTCCCTCTGACAACTAACTCTCTCACTACTTGGGTCAGTTTCCAGGCTTCAACTTTATATATGTTGATAAATAATTCCTTTCCCTCTGATAACTTAGCCTAACTCTATCAGTCTCACTACTAGGGTCGGTTTCCAGGCTTCAACTTTAAATATATTAATAATTCCTTTTCCTGTGACAACTAACTCCATCAGTCTCTCTACTCGGTCAGATTCAGGGCTTCAACTTTATCTATGTTAATAAATAATTCCTTTCCCTCTGACAACTAACTCCATCAGTCTCACTACTTGGTCAACTAGTTCCCAGGCTTCAACTTTATCTATATTAATAATTCCTTTCCCTCTGACAACTAACTCTCTCAGTCTGATCACTACTCGGGATGGTTTCCAGGCTTCAACTTTATCTATAATAATAATTCCTTTCCCTCTGACCACTAACTCCATCAGTCTCACTACTTGGGTCGGTTTCCAGGCTTCAACTTTATCTATGTTAATACTTCCTTTCCCTCCGACAACTAACTCTCTCAGTGCATCCAAGCTGAAGCCACTGACCCACCCATCCCACCCACCAACTCTGTCTGCATTATGTGGAGCTCACCATTTTTAAAAACAGATAATACCAGGCTTTAAATAATGTCTATGTAGGCCCTAGTTGTAAATGGTCACCTACTATATTATTACTTACATCTGGTATTCATTTACGTGCTTAAAATTAACTGGAGAAAAGTGTCGTGGATTTTATAACTAGTCCTATAGAGCATTTCATTATCTTCACACACACACACACACACACACACACACACACACCTGCTACACACACACACACACAAGCTGCTACACACACACACACCTGATACACATACATACATACACACACACACACACACACACCTGCTACACATACACACATTACTCACCTCACACCTGCATCAAGTTAGGAACTGCACATACGTCAAAAATATCATGTACACATTCTATATCTTCATAATTATAACGTTGCTATATACATTTTCCTATAATCAATAAATATACATACACACTACATACCTACATATCCTACTTACATACCTAGTCAGTAAATATACAAACTAAATACCTACATATCCTACCTACATACCTAGTCAATAAATATACATACACACTACATACCTACATACATACTTCAATAAATACACATACACATAGGATACGGTGCAATAATTTATACTATATGCCTTTACTGTACATTGCAAGAAATTAGACATATGTTATGATAACTAAACTATTATAATCTATACACAGATACATACGATATTTAGGCATTATCACTGTACAGCCGAGCTCGTAAATTCGCGACCACGTACTTAGATGTTTATGCCATCTGAGCTGGTAACACTGTGCGGGGAAAGTGTCATTGTAGGTGAAAGATTGTATCATGTCCCTCTACTATGTTCCACCTACTCTGATTCCTCACCAAATAAATGTTACCAGCTCAAATGGCATAAACATCTAAGTACGTGGTCGCGAATTTACGAGCTCGGCTGTACATACTAGCCTAATTATTTCTCCCTCACATAGGCTTCGTACAGACCTAAACATTAGCATCAAAATGTCTACAGGGATAATACTAAGTCCAGTAAATATATATAGGTCATACGGTAAGCTATCCATATCAACACTTGTTAATACCTTACAGTACTTAGGACATAAAATCTAAGCCTAAACACAGCCTTTATAGTGAGTAAGGAGTTTTATTTATGTTTTTATTTAATTTATCCTAGTGAATAAACGTATAGATTTTCTTCTAAGTAATAAGTGTGATATTAGATACATGTTTCACGTTCATTCCAGTGTATATATATATATATATATATATATATATATATATATATATATATATATATATATATATATATATATATATATATATATATGTATATATATATATATATATATATGTATATATATATATATATATATATGTATATATATATATATATATATATATATATATATATATATATATATATAATTATAATGTAAATGTGTGGTGAAATTTGTTTTGGAGCGAAAAATAAAATGAGTCAGAACACTTTCGCCAGATTAAAAATATATGACATGGAATACAGTACACAGCTTAGGATAAACAATAATAATGGTGTTCTGTTACTTGGAATAGTTGGGATGATTCACTTGCTCTAGATTTACCAACACAAAATTTCCCCCTTAAGGATACCGACGCCCTGACATTACCACAGGAAATAGGGTTGAGGAGAAATGAGGAGAAGTGAGGAGAAATGAGATGAGGTGAGGTGAGGTTAGGTCAGGTTAGGGGAAATGAGGTTATGATGCTGATGACGTTGAGGAAGGATGATGAAACTGGCGGGACCCTGTGATGTTGTCAGAAAAATAGAGATAAAATGTGTCCTTCAAATATTGCCACGAAACACCACCTATATGGAAGGAGATTGTTTCGTGGCATAGTCAGGAGGAATCAGAAGCCTCCAATTATCATAGCCTACACGATCACAGGGTACTTAAAGGGGAAGGAAGTACGGTGTTGGTAAATCTGGAGCAACTGATTCCTCCAAACTATTCCAAGCAACAGAACACCATTGTTATTGTTCATCTAGTCTCGTTTCATGGCATACTTTGGAGGAATCAAGGCACTCCAATGTACCCATAAAGTTTACTATTCCCTTAACCTTCCAGACGGTCTTCTACCACCACACCACGCGTATAATCTAACAAATATTATTGTTTTCTTTTTTTTTGTCTATTTTCTTTTTTCTTACTTAGTTATATCCCTCTATAATAATTACTTACTTATATACCGTGGGAATAAATCGACAACACAGGAAGGATCTCGATTTTCTCTTCCCTACGTGGATTCTTTTTCTTTCAAGGTTTTCATTTCACTTCGGCCTAACGATAAACACACACACACACACACACACACACACACACACACACACACACACACACACACACACACACACACACACACACACACACAGCCATCACCAGTCGTAACACACACACACACACACACACACACACACACACACACACACAGCCATCACCAGTCGTAACACACACACACACACACACACACACACACACACACCCATCACCAGTCGTCAGAAATCTCATGTTTACACCAAGTAAGGCCACCACTCACTGATGGTAAATATATTCTACATAAAACGTTCAGCACACCTTGTAACTCCAGATTTCAAAGCTATTTAAAAAAAACTACTTAAAATATTCTGCACCCTTTTTAGCAGCAGATAATTTCATGGTGGATAAATAAAAACGACTACAAAAACATTCTGCACACAACCATCACAACACCTCGTTAGTTCTGGTTGTAGAGCGTTTGTGGGTACCAGTCATGTGAGGCTTGGTGGTGGTGGTGGTGGTGTTGGTGTTGGTGGTGTTGGTGGTGGTGGTGTTGGTGGTGGTAGTGCTGGTGTTGGTGGTTGTGGTGGTGGTGGTAGTGGTGAAGGTGGTTGTGGTGGTGGTGGTAGTGGTGAAGGTGGTAGTGGTATTAGTGTTGGTGTTGGTGGTGGTGGTGTTGGTGGTTGTGGTGGTAGTGGTGTTAGTGAAGGTGGTGGCAGTGGTGGTGGTGGCAGTGGTTGTCGTGACTGTGCAATTCCTGACCTCATTACATTTTGACCCCCGTGTGTGTGTGTGGTATTGCAAACAAAGTAGCCTATACACATGCACACAACAAACCAAAGATAAAGTTACCGTAGTCTATCTTTCCCTCACTCAAACCCTCGTATACATATTCACTCTGCAGGTCTTATAATCCAACATTTACCTCAACCGAAGAGTGTATTAACGTGAGAGCCACCCAGCCATTGTGCCTCCTTGCAAGTGGCACTAACACACGCCTTTATGGTCTCTCAGAATAGGGTCGAACTCAGTCTGATACGAGGGAAGGTTGGGTTGGTCCTTTGAGCTCCGGTAATCAAGGGAATTGTAGATATCAGGTTAGAGATTCAATTCTGAGGTTTGGTATGAGGAAAGGAGGAGGAAAGATAAAGGAAAGGTAGTAAAGGAGGGGTGAAGGAGGAGGAAAGGTGAAGGAAAGGTAGTAAAGGAAGGGCGAGCGAGGAGGAAAGGTGAAGGAAAGGTAGTAAAGGAGAGGTTAAGGAGAAAGATGAAGGAAAGGTAGTATAGGAGGGGTTAAGGAGTAGGAAAGATGAAGGAAAGGTAGTAAAGGAAGGATGAAGCAGGAGGAAGACGAAGGGAAAGGAGAGGCAGGTTAAAAGAGGGATGAAAGGAGAGGTGAGTGTGGAGGAAAGATGAAGGTAAAGGAGGGGAGGGGGAGGGAGGGGATTAAAGAGAAAGAAAAAATAGGGGTGAGTGTGAAGGAAAAGGAAGGGGAAGAGTAAAAGAGGGAGGAAAGTAGAAGTGAGAGTGGAGAAAGAGGGGGGGAGGGAGGGGGTGAGGAAGGGGGTGAAAAGGGGAGGGAGGGGGAGGAAGGGGGTGAGAATGGGAGAGATAGGATTACCAGGGAAAGACAGACAAAGAAAGAAAGGACTGAAGAATACACACAGGAAATGAACAGGGAAGGAAACAGGAAGAGAAAAGGAAAAATATATAAAGGCTATATAAAAAACAAATTGAGGTCAACGAGATAAGAATGGAGCGCTCCGGGTTGCAGAGGAGGAAAGAAGTAAAAACAAACATACATAATGGCCCCTGTGATCGTGTATAGGCTATTTTTTTTTATATGCTATGAGACCTGCTGCATGGTGGCTTCAGATTCCTCCTGACTATACCACGAAACAAGCTCTTCTTTCTTCATAGATGGTGTTTCGTGGCAATGTTTGAAGGTCTCATTTATCTCCAATATTCTGACTACATCACAGGGTCCTTTAATTTAATGGGATTGTGGGAAAGAAAAGGAAGGGTACTTAGGGTGGCTGGAAGGGGATTGTGGATTTAACTAAAAAAACTATTAGAATAAGAATGGCCTTGGAAAATAATATAATACACCACGTCAGAGAAAGATAATATGAGAAATAAACAGATGAACGACAAGAAAGACAACGAGGGGAATAAACAAACAAACAAACAAACAAACAAACACAAATTGATTCGGATTGTTTATGTATGGTCTCTCTCTCTCTCTCTCTCTCTCTCTCTCTCTCTCTCTCTCTCTCTCTCTCTCTCTCTTATTTTCTTCGTCACATTCCTCCTCCTCGCCTCCTTCCTACCCCATCTATCTCTCTCTCTCTCTCTCTCTCTCTCTCTCTCTCTCTCTCTCATTTCCTTCGTCACATTCTTCCTCCTCCACGCCTCCTTCCTACACGATCTCTCTCTCTCTCTCTCTCTCTCTCTCTCTCTCTCTCTCTTATTTCCTTCGTCACATTCTTACTCCTTCCTACACCACCTCTCTCTCTCTCTCTCTCTCTCTCTCTCTCTCTCTCTCTCTCTTCGTCACATTCCTCCTCCTCCTCGCCCCTCTCTCTCTCTCTCTCTCTCTCTCTCTCTCTCTCTCTCTCTCTCTCTCTCTCTCTCTCTCCTTGTCTTGTCCTCCAGTTTCGAGTTAGAGCAAGAGAGGAACCCTACAACATGATAGCCTAATGATTTGGCCTCAGGTGGAAAGGAACTCGTTAGGTTACTCCTCACTCTCACTCACCCACTCTCACTCACTCACTCTCTCTCATATTTTCTTCGTCACATTCCTCCTCCTCGCCTCCTTCTTCCTTCACCATCTCTCTCTCTCTCTCTCTCTCTCTCTCTCTCTCTCTCTCTCTCTTCATTTCCTTTCGTGTTCTCCCACTTTCTCTCTTCTCCCTTCGTACTGTCCTCTTTTAACTCTCTACTTTCCTCTATCTCCCCATTTCTCACGTTCTATTACACCTCATTCATCGCTTCTCTCGCTCCTCTTCCCAATTCTCTTCCTCTTCATTGCCTTCTTTCCATTTACTCGTCTAGTCTATCCTCTTCTTTCCCAGTTCTCACATTCTCTTGTTTCTCTTATTCTTCTTTCCCAATTCTCACATTCTCTTGGTCCTCTTATTCTTCTTTCCCAATTCTCACATTCTCTTTTTTGTCTTTATCTTCACTCCCAATTCTCACATTCTCTTGTTTCTCTTATTTTTCTTTCCCAGTTCTCGCATTCTCTTGACTCTCTTATTCTTCTTTCCCAATTCTCACATTCTCTCAGTCCTCTTATTCTTCTTTAACAATTCTCACATTCTCTTGTTTATCTTATTCTTCTATCCCAGTTTTCACATTCTCCTCGCCTCCCAACCAAATATTGTCATTCCAACTACAGGCTATCCACTCTTATAGCCGCCCCCCTTCCATAATAGGCCTACAGGAATTCTTTGACGGAGTTGGTATGGGTTTTCAAGTAGCTACGGTACTGCCCGAAGCTTATAGGCTAGGCTAGTCTATATCTAAGCCTACATTCCCTTCCCGTTCTTCCTTCCTTCCTCAACCCTTACTACTTCATCCAGGATTATTGAATTGGCCAACACTGTACATACGGTAAATTTAATCTTAAACTCGTAATGATCCCCAAAATAGAAGCAAAAAAAATTATAGGGAACTGATACATAGAGGAAAAATGAGGAAGAATAAGATAAGGAGAGGGGCGTGTTGTGTATAGAATGATGGAAGACTGGACACACAAAAATGGAGCTAGGAATAAGAGAAAGATACGAAGTGAAAGAAGGGAAAGAAGATGAAAGGAAAGGAGAGGAAAAAATATGGATCTTTGTTTATCCTAGCATACATGTTGAAGGGATTAAGAACCCCCGTGATGTAGCCTAGCCAAGACAGAAAATTGGAGGCTAGTGAGTCCTTCAAATATTGCCACGAAACGCCACCTATTTTAAGGGAGTAATTCACTTTTGTTATATTGGAGTGCCTTGATTCCTCCAAAGTATGACACCCGAACTAAATCATTGGACTTTTCTGCATCAGGTTATATTAACTTGGGAGAGGCGGCAGGAGGAAGAGGAAATGGTCGAGAATAAGAGAGAGAAAGACGGAAAGAAGAATGATGGAAAGGAGATGCAAAGGAGGATGAATGAACGATGAGGGAGACAGAAAGTAAAGCAAAAAGAGATAAAATGGTACAGAAAATAATGGCAAGAGAGAGAAAAGGAGTGAGATCAGTGGAAGCTAATGGAAGAAGGAAATAGATTATACATTTTACTTACTCAATTTCATCTCTACTTTATCTCTATTTTTTCCACACTCTTCCTCCCCATCATCCCTTCCTTTAGTAGCCAACTCACGCTTCCTCTTGTTTTCCACTACACTGATTTTTTTCCAACAATACTTCCCTTTCCTCCCCTCACGTCCTTCCTTCCTGTATCCTGTAGTGTACCATAATATAGGTCGATTTTCTTTTATTGAGTGTGTAACCATTTTCAATTATCTGCCTGCCCTGTATTGTGATTCTTTTACCATTACATTCCTTCATGCAGATAGCCTATGCAATTTCTTTCAGCATGTTCTCTTTGCCATTTTGTGTAATATCATTGTCTGCATACTCTTGCAAAATTTCCTGTATACAACATATGTATTATACATTTAATACCATAACCAAATACTCTTAGCTTTGTTAACGTCAGGTCCGCAGTAAAATGTATATAGTGTTAAATTGTTTTGATATTAAATCATTGGGAACTATTCACCGCATCTCTCTTCCTTAAACCCCTCAACAAGAGAGTTATAGACACTAGCACTTCTACTTAAAAAGAGAGATATAGACACTAGTTCTTTAGGCTGAGAAGTTGTAGTGGAGAAACCCTGACAGTGGCCCTTACACAGGAGTCCTTCTTTAGGTAGCAGCACAACTTATAGTTGGTGGCTACAACACTCGCCACCCACCAACAATCCTACCCCTCTCAACACACACACACAACATAGCGCAACACAATAGAACAAAACACAACACGACTCAAAACAACACAACCCACCAAAATAATCTCAATGTAGCCTAACCTAGCTGATATCAATGGAAAGGCTATATATATAATAATTATGCTCGCCACCTACAAATTATAAAGTCTGGAGCATCGTACTATCACATTCAGGGCAAGGTAGGAAGTAAGAAAGCTTATGTGGCATCAGTTAGGCTATGAGTATTTACCGCCAACCTAACAAACAAAATCAGATTAGGCTACATGCTTGGCTGGGTTTGCAAGACGCGACTGAGGCTAAAAATGGAAGCTGTCGAGATTGTTCTGGTAGGAGAGAGAGAGAGAGATACAGAGAGAGTAGCGAGCCACATGGGGATGAAGCAAAAGAATGGATGAGGATGTTGAAGGAAAGGTATGAAACAAAGGAAGGAATAAACGGGAAGAAATAATGCCTGAAGTAGCCTAACGAGAAATGGTACTGAAACTAGAAACAGAGTGAGATAGGAAAATAATGAATTATAGGACAATGAGAAAGAGTAATAGTGAACAAGATAAGAAAACACGAAGAAAAATATAGAGACCCAAGGAGAGAGAGAGAGAGAGAGAGAGAGAGAGAGAGAGAGAGAGAGAGAGAGAGAGAGAGAGAGAGAGAGAGGCACATAAAAACTCGTATGTACAGTAAAAACTAAATAAGGTAAAAGCGTAGCCTAAGTAAGGTACGGTTATGTAAAGAGTAACCCTGGGAGTGTACGTAATATTATGGAGTGGATGTAGAGAGCAGGCAGGGTGTGAGGGAATGAGGTTAGGCTATACTAGGCTATAACGTGAGGGAATGAGGTTAGGCTAGGCTATACTAGGCTATAATGAGTGAGAAGTTGAGAGTAATGGGGAACTTATGGGAGTTAATATTCAGCTAGGGTAGTACAATGAGCGAGGGAAACAATAACTTAACTTATTAGTAGCGAGTAATAGCCTAACACTGTAAGGCATGAGTGTTTATAAAAGTTTAGTAAAAAGAACAAGTAGATAAAATTAAATGTGTAGGATTAATTTAATTAAGAAAGAAGTACCGTAAGTATATATAGCCTAGGAACTGGGAGCCTAGTGAAAGATTTGGCTGTTAGGCTAGTGAGAGAACTGACTGCTGATTTGAAAGGGGTGCATAGGCTATATTGAAAAAAGTTAAGAACCACTGGTGTAGAGTGAGTGAAGTGTGTCTAAGTAAGGAATGAGTGTAGCCTAAGAACAGTGTGAGGGAAGTGTGCAGAGTGCCAGGTAAGTTATGTAACAGGTCATAATTATTAAGGTCAACGTAAGGGACAGTAGTACAGTGTTGTGGCATTTCTGGAGCAACTGATACCTCCAAACTATTCCCAGCAACAGACCACTATTATTTTTGTTAATCTGGTCCTGTTTCCATGCATGGTTTGGGGGATTCAAGGTGCTCCCATAAACCAGCAAAACTATACCATCCCCTTAAGGACTATAAAGAGGAGTGATTGAGTAGAGGGATCGAGGAGAGGAGGGCATCATTCCACCTCTGATCCCACTCAATACGTGCCACCTCAGGCCACAGAGAGGATGAGTGGGGGATTTACAGAGTACTGAGAAGGCGCACATAATTCGAGAGAGAGAGAGAGAGAGAGAGAGAGAGAGAGAGAGAGAGAGTTCCCTAATATGCAATGTAATCCTAAACTTTATACCAGTACACCAAATATTTACCTACACCATCTCTGCGACCCACCAACATCACTACCAACACCACCACCATCACCTCCCCCACCAACACCAACACCACCACCAACACAAACCACCACCCCCACCAACACCACCACCCCACCAACAACAACACCAACAACAACACCACCACCATCCCTGCATGACAACACACAATATCAAACCATTATATATTATACCTAGTCACACACACACTACGGACAACACACACACATGCCCCTACTGAGCGGATGATGTCAGGCCACAAAAGGATTATACAAGAGACCATACTGACGTCAACACAGCAAGCAAACAAGCAACACAGGCAAGCAACACAGGCATGCATGGTTTTTATATTACTGTGTTGTTGTTGATGTTTAGTAGTGGTGGCTGTAGGGGTTATGGTATCAAGGCAACAGTGATTAATTATTATTCAGGAAGGGAAGGAAGAAGCCGATGATGTTGGTCTAGGTCGTATATATAGCCTAATCGTGTAACACAAACAAGTCTATTTTCGCCTCCAAATAATTTACAGCAGAGCATCTAGCCCCTCAGCAGGTATTTGAAGCCAATTAACTGAGGGACTGGGGGGTGATTGGGGGGGGGGGGGATGATTGGGGAGAGGGGGTGGAAAAATAGGGAGAAAGGGGAGGATGGATGGGGAGTGGACTAGCCTATGGAGAGGGGGTTGGAAGAATGGAGAGAGGGGAATAAAGGATGGGTAGAAGGGGGGCGTAGAATGATGCATGGGAGGGGGGAGGGAAGATGGGGCGAATGGTGGGGAGAAGATGGGAGGAGGGGGGGAGGAAAGTATGAGGTAGAGCTAGGGAGAGAGGGAAATAAAAGGAGAGAAACAAGAAAGAAAGGGCCTTGAACAAAATGGAAAGAGGGGAGGAGATGAAGATGAAGAACAGCCATAAAACGGCAAGACAAAGCGAAAGGATAAGAGAGAGAGAGAGAGAGAGAGAGAGAGAGAGGAGAGAGAGAGGAGAGAGAGAGGTGAGAGAGAGAGAGAGAGAGAGAGAGAGAGAGAGAGAGAGGGGGGGGGGATGATAAAAATGCAATATATATACGGTACCGATAAACAGTACGTATAATAGAATGAAAAAGTTATTGTTTCTTATATAACAAACAAGTCGTGCGCATCAGAAAAAAAATAACATGTATATAATAGAAGTTATATAAACTATGTTGTTGAGAAAGAAGCAGAAGGGAACAAAGAGAGAGAGCAATAAATGATGGGAATACACGAGGAAGAGAAGAAGAAAAAGGGGGGAGGAAGAAAATAGCAAAAGGGAAGCACAAGCAAAGGAAGAAGAAGAAACAATAGAAATAAAAAACCATACACAGAATGAAGGAGAAGTGAATAATGAAAAAGATGAAGGAAGAGATAGCCTAATGGGGAGATTGTCTTGTTTGCTAGGCTACTGATTCCTCCAAGCTAGGCTATGCCAGGAAACAGAAGACCTCAATGTTACAAATGGGGGGGTAAGGGGGGTGTCTGTTTCCTGGTATAGTTTTGGAGGAATCAGTAGCACTCCAATTCACCAACAAGAGAATTTCACCTGGCTTAAACAATGACAATACAACACAATACATGGAAAATAATAACAACAAACCACACAAGATAATAATAATAAGAATATTTATAGAAGTGGAAGTTAATGAGTGTGTGAAAATTGCTAAAAGGAGATAAAAGAAAAGGAGGAGGAGGAGGAGGGGAGGAGGAGGAGGAGGAGGAGGAGGAGGAGGAGGAGGAGGAAGAGGAAGAGGAAGAGGAAGAGGAAGAGGAGGAGGAAGAGGAAGAAGAGGAGAAGAAAGGGAGGGAGGGAGGGAAAATAATGAGAAAACCGTGAGAAAAGCCACAAGAGAGAATAATTAAATTGCCACTAATTCTATTCACTGAGTTTACCTTGACTCTTGCATCACAATTTTCCAGTTATATTTTAAATAGTATATTATTATTACTATCATAAATTGTTATTATCATTATTATTATTATTATTATTATCTATCCCTGTTTATCCCCGTTATTATAATTTATGGAAAATATCTGAATCACAAGTTCTTATTAGGAACCCTTGGATGGTATAACTTATATATAAATATTTACAACACCAAAGCTCTTAAATACAAAACTAGGCCTGCTGGGAGGAAGGAAGTGAAGGGGTGGGGTGGGGAGGGGGGAAGGAAGTGATGGGGGTGGGGAGGGGGGGGAAGGAAGCCAAGCAAGACAGATTGATGTGGGTGTAGGGTGGGGAGGGAGGTAGTGGTGGGTGGGGGAAGGAAGTTAGGTCCCCCCTTCCCTCCCCCTCACTCTAGACAGATGGATGTGGGTGTAGGGTGGGAGGAAGGAAGAGGTGGTGACAACAGCTGTAGTCTTTAGTCCCTGTCTTACCCTCTACCTACCTACCTACCCCTCCACCACGTTGAGGCTACCTAACCACACACGTAACTGACTACCTACCCACCCCCCATACCTACCTAACCACCCACCTACCTAACTATATACCTACGCACCTACCTATCCACCCACCCACCTACCTAACCTCCCACCCACCTTCCTACCCTGCCACCCACCTAACTACCTAACCTCCCACCTACCTACCTACCCAACTACCTAACCACCCACCTACCTAACCTCCCACCTACCTACCTCCCCAACTTACCCACCTACCCTCCTACCTACCTACACAATCTATTATTCTCTTATTCTTGCTCCTCCTCTTCTCTTCTCTTCTCTTCCTTCAATTCTCCTCTCCTCCTCTTCCTCCTCCTCCATCAAAAGAAATAAATATCACGCCTCGAATCGTCATCTCCCACATAAAAAAAAGAAAAAGAAAAGAAAACTCAATCTCCTCTTTCCTCTTGATCCTTGTTTTCCTCCATCACCCCTCCGAGGAAAAACTCAAGAGGACAGACCATATTCCTTTTTCTTTCCCTTTTATTCGTCCTCTTCTTTTCCCTCTTTTCCTTCCATTCTTCCGTTTCTTTACCATCTTTTCCTTTCTCCTTTTTTCTTTTCTTTACATTCTTTCTATTCTTCTCCTTCTCTTCCTTTTTCCTTCTTTCTTTTCCTTCCATTCTTCCTTTTTTTTCCTTCTCTTCCTTTCTCCTTTCTCCTTCTTTCTTTTCTTATCCCTCTTTTCCTTTCTCCTTTTCTTCCCTTCCATTCATCCTTTCTTCTCCTTCTTTTCCTTTCTTCTTCTTTATTTCCCTTACACTCGTCTTCTTTTCCCTCTTTTCCTTTGTATTCTTTCTTTTCCTTCCATTCTATCTTTTCTTCTCCTTCTTTTACTTTCGTCCTTGTTTCCCTTCCTTCCAATCCAATTTTTCCCCTACCTCTCCTTCTATTCCCCTTCCATCCAATTTTCCTCCCTCCTCTCCTACTATTTATTTCCCTTCCATCCAATTTCCCTCCCTCCTCTCTCTCTCCTTCCCTTCTTTTCCATCCAATTTTCTTCCCTCCTCTCCCTTTTCTACTTCCCTCACATGCAATTTTCCACCCTCCTCTCCTTCTCCAGCAGTTTCCCTCCTGTCTGCCCATTCCCGAAACCTCAGAAGCCTGCAATATTAATGACACACACATCCCAGGGGCCAGCGTGTTAGAAGGGGGAGAAGAGGGGGCAGGAGATGTAGCCTACAATATAAACAATACCCCATAGCAAAAGTCATTTCAAACGAGAATAGGGAGGGGGATGGGGACAACATTGTGTATTTTGTCTGTGTGTGTGAGAGAGAGAGAGAGAGAGAGAGAGAGAGAGAGAGAGAGAGAGAGAGAGAGAGAGAGAGAGAGAGAGAGAGAGAGAGAGAAACATTGTGTATTTTGTGTGAGAGAGAGAGAGAGAGAGAGAGAGAGAATAAGGGAAGGAGAGAGGGAGGATGGGTGAAGATAGATAGAATGAAAACTAGGGAGGGAGGGAGAAGGAAGATAGAATGAAAAAAATATATTAAGGGAGGGAGGGAGATGAGAGTGGAAGAGGGAGAGAAGAGAGAAAGTTGAGGGACGAATGACGAGATGAGGAGGACAGCGGGCAACACTATCCCTCATCTAACCACAGTCTAACCACGTCTTGCTTCGAGGTCATACCCGATATATACACCTCCTTTCCATCCACTGACTCGTAAGGGACCCTGTGTTGTAGTCAGAAAATTGGAGATAAATGAGTCCTTCAAATATTGCCACGAAACGCAACCTATTTGGAAGGAGCTTGTTTCGTGGCATGGTCAGGAGGAATCAGAAGCCTCTAATAATCATACACGAACACAGGGTCCTTAATGTACTGTACACCCACTCGCAATCCAAAATTTGTATCCAGGTCTTGTTGAAAAAAAAAAAAAAAATAGAACAAATATAGCCTAGCCTACACTCATAGCCCATCGTACTCCAAGATGCGTTCAGCTAGACACATTATGCTCATTCACGCGAGACAGGTTGGGCAATAAACAAGATAAACATAGGTAGTTTTTCAAAATAGTGACCACCTGAATGTGTGTATTGCTCAGATTAGTGTGCTCTTTCCCTGATGTATTCCTTGTCGACCCGCTACTGATCTATGGTCCTGATGAGACAGTAGTTTAAATAAATAAATAAATAAAAGGTAGGCAGGCAAGAAGATTATGACAGAAAAACAGAAGGGGAAGAGAGACGATGTAAAACTAGTTAGGCTACTACAGTTTTTCAGAATCCCTTATGGAATGAAAGAATTAAGGAGGAAGAGAATAAAAGAAAGACTGAGAACAAGAACACTATCAGAATGGTGCGAAGTACAGAACGATTTAAGGAAAGACAGTAAGTAAAAGAAAAATTATACAACTTTAAGGAGAAATAAGACAAGAAACAAAGAAAATGCACAATAAAGACGGAGGAGGAAGAAGACAGACAGACAGACAGACGTAGTTTGTATAATATAAAGAGAGATGAATATAGCAGGTGAGAACAAGGCGCCAAGGAATGAAAGAGGGGAGGAGGGCTAATGACAAAAGTGGCATTGTCTCGAGGTTGGGGAGACTGAGGACGAGGTAGGTGAGTGGGGCTGGGGGGAATGGGACGAGAGGGGATGGGGGGAATGGTGTGGAGGGACTGAGGAAGAGGTAGGTGTGTGGGGATGGGGGGAATGGAACGAGAGGGTGGTGGTGGTGGTGGTGGATGAGTGTGGTCATTATGAAGAGACAAGAGGCAAGAGACAAGAGGACAGAGGTAGCCTAACGTGAAATGAAAGGAAGAGCACTCGAGACGAAACAAAACGGAGGTTTGACCTGAATAACAGACATGAATGCAAAACGGTAAACGAGAGAACGGTTGCAATAAGTAAATAAATAATGGAAAGAGGGAGAAAAAACAATAGCTTAATTAATGAGGGAAAGCGAAGGAGGTGAGGTGTGAATATGAAAAAACCTACCGTACGTCATTAGGTTATGTGGTGGAAAGCTTAAGGAAAAATTATCTCTCTGAATTGGAAGGTCTGTGATTCCTCCAAAATATGCCAGAAAGCAGATGCCCTCAATGGTACTATAATAGGGGATCTGTTTCGTGGCATAGTTTGGAGGAATCAGAGACCTTCCAATTCTTCAACAATAGAATCTCCCCTTATGGCTATTTAAATGAAAGGACAATACTTGAAAGGAAATTGGAACAAGAAGCGGATAAAAAATTAACCCCAAGATGAGAAAGCCTGAGGACTGAGAAAGTGTATTGTCCTATGCGATATACAGTAAAAACCTAATCTTCACTAAAGACACACAGAACTGAATCTAGAATGTGTGTGTGTTGCAACCAAGGCTAAACTGCAAATGGAAGTGAATCAAAATCTCCTTAACCTTGAGGGACCTGATTTGTCTTATTGATGCGGTTCCTGCTGATGATGTCGAGGAGATTTTTCTTTTTCAATTTTGAGGAAGGTGAGGACTAAATGAAATTAGTCCGCTTATGTCCTCACCTGTGAAATTAGAGAGGTCCAAAATCATATACAATTCAGTACAGAGGAGACAAATATATATGTAAGCCATCGTATTGTACAGCAAATGCACAATATATGTGTGAAGTGAGTCAATTAACCAACATGAAATAAACTAGTTTTGAGCCTTTGTTTTGGCAACAATGAAAAACAATCAGTCTGTCCACACACAAAATCCTGATAACAGTATACAAAATACCAGTGGTGTTATAAATAGAGTCGACGACAGGAAATAACTGACCAAGCACAAAGACTGTTTACCGTAATAATATTCCTACTTTGATATTATGACATGTGCGTCATACAATTAAAAACAGAGTGAAGAAATGTAAGGAAGTCCAAGTGAAGTAGGTTTCAACACTACATTACTATACTGGAGTCTATGCATTTTTCTATACCATCCTAATTACAGATGTGACTGGATATTCTGTGACTACTTCGTTCTCAAGCATGAACTAAAAAAAAAAAAAAGGCACCGTATGGTGAGTAATTTACCATAGCCTACTGACTTAAGACAATCTTGGCTCAACATAATTCCTACTCACACTCTAAAAGCACTTTTGCATCCGCTCGTTAAATGCCACCCACACCCGTCTACCAGCGATAACTATATCCTTCTACGAACCCTCACTTGCCATATGACACATATAGTTTGACATTTGATACACAGTTCAACTTACAATATAAAGTTATCACAAAACACTACTTGCCATATGAAATACCAGAACCGGTTATCAACCAGCCTATTATTTGAAGCAATCGGCTTGCCATATGACACACATTGCTTGTTTGAGCTTTAATTAACGCTATCCTCCATATTAGGCCCAAAGCCTAAGGTATCACAGTTTGGAAGTCAAATGAAGTACCTTCAACTTGCCACTAGTTTACGACACAAGTGATAGTGCATACCACGGTCGACCGTGGTGCATACAATATACCTACAGTACACACGTTCACTGCATCATTAATACACACACCATATTTATCAAGACAATCAGAGATTGCAGACCCTCTTATTTGTTTTTACTCCACTCTCCTCCTCCCTTTCTCCCAGTCGTCTTCGTTCTTGGCGCCTAGGCCTATCCCTGAATGGCTGGATCCTCCCTATTGTCTCCCAAAGCACATCCGTTCATCCTCTCTTCAAGTCTCATATTCTCCCTTTTTTTTTTTTATTCATTACCTCTCCGTTTTTCTCTGACCCGGTCAGTTCCTCTTTTCGTCCAATCCCTTTCGTCTATCCGCTTCCTTCATTCATCTTTCCAACTTCGATTTTCTTCCCTCTATCCACTTCAGCTAAAAAAAAAAAAAAAAAAATAACAAGTACCTGTAACTACCCAGTCACCAACCGGCGGGCACTGCAACCGCTACGATACATAAATTAAATGTCTGTACCCAGTCACCAGAGAGAGAGAGAGACCTTGAGGCTACTAGGCTATATCACATTGCCTTCGCATTATAATTTTACACTACTCGGTCAGGGTGTCGTCAAACATTAATGACAGCACACATTTCTCCATTTCATTCATCCACGCCACCCACACAACACACTTGGATATGAAGCAGGAAGGGTGTAGGCTAAATGCAACAACTACCACCACCACCACCACCATCACCAGGCAACACTACTAGCCTACCCAACCAACCTACCTGACCACATTCCTATTCCTAATCATCAGCACACTTTTATGGGTCATCTGCCGGCTCCCCAAGTCTTCCTCCATCTATCCTGCTCATCTTCTCTTCACAACCACTCACTCAAGTCTTCAATCTAAGCATGGTAAACTTAACTTATGTACAAACAGTAATACTATATCCATTGCCAATAAGTACTGTAAGCATTTCTCCTCATTTCTAACCACTCAACCACACAGCCATTATTTATTCAGCTTGGGTCATTTGCTCTACTAGCTTAATTACCGTGTCAACAACTCTACATAATCATTGAGCCATTCATTCATTAAACTTTCGACTCTACAATTGTTAAATAGATACTTTCCCGTTAGAGTAACTGTTGCGGCACCAATTATTTAGCCTGCACAAGTTTCTCCGCCAGAAGACATCATTATTGGCAACACAAAAATATCAATGGACAAAAACTTGCACAAGATCACTAGCTTACAAAATGACACGCCATAAATACTGAGGATAATCAAAATATACCTCCGTCTATAAATGTGATATAAAATCTGTGTCATGAGTCTAGGAATACAGTATGTAGATAATAAATCAAATAGTTTTTGCTTAAAATTATGCTTCTCAGTCAGAAATATATTTTTTAGTTAGACTTAATTTATTACAACTCAGTCAACAGCTGGGCTTGCACAAATTTTCCACGGATTCTGTCATTCATCACTTATCCTCAACACTTTTCTACAGTTATTTCAGCCTTCACTCCACATTGCCCCTCCTTTTCCTGTCTTTCCCTTCCTCTCTACCATTTACTGCATTCTACACATGCCATTCTTTTATCCTTTCTCCCTAGGTTACACGTACTTGTTCTCCGTCCCCTCTACCCATTCATCCTTCCCACCCATTCCCTCCTCCCACTACATTTATTTACCCCTCTGCCCATCAGGTGTTAAGAGTACAATACAATGTAGGCAAGTAGGCTAAGACCATTATCCACCCACCTGTCTCGCCTTCCATCGCTGCCTCCCGTTGACATAACCTCGCTGCAGTCGCATCAAATTCCCGGCCAATACCCATTTATTTTTATTTTTTTCCTCTCTTAAAGTTTTCAATGCATCATACATCAGAGGAGTAACTGATCTAGGCCGTTTTACATATTAGTGTATAGTGACTGACACAAGAATTTTCCCTTTGGTGTTATATTGCTGGTCCAATCGCCGTGCTTTCATTAGCATTCTTTTCACGGGCTGATAAGCGTTTAATCACCTTGGCCTGTCTTCTTGTCACACTGTTAACATATATTCCAGGCACTTTATCCAGCTTAAATTATTCGACTTTAATGTAGTTCCACATGGCTGCCTTGAAAAGTTTTGGATTAACAAGCAAACTTAGTAGGCTACAACTTATAAAAACGCGACGCTTTTCTCATGAGATTATTAAAGCTGCTTGTTCCATTATTACACAGCACAGTACGTATACATAGCCTATTCACATTACCTGACATGTAGCCTTATGCCAAATTGCAACTATTTATGCAAGTAAAAATCACTGCACTACCGTGGATCACAGGTCAGTTCATTACCACACACCATTAAACCTTTTCGTATTGGTAGTACTTTTCATAAGTAAGGGAGTGGAAATATTAAAGTTCAACCATGGTAAGACAGTCACAGGTCACTGCTCCTCGGCGTAGTGTCCTACCACAAACTGAGAAGTCTGAGAGATATTTTTCTACAGTACTTGTTACAACGATCATGAGTGATGAAGGGAGGCTGGGCAGTGAACACTCTCTTGCCATTACTTGCAAGACAACATGATTTCGTTTGTAACTTATTATAATATATAAAAAAAACACACATTTCAACTGGGAATCATGCTCAAATCACGACCCTGGAAACTTTAACACATCTAGCACGTTGTTTGTTGTAAGGCCACGCCGCTCAATACACTGAGTATTAAGCAATCACCAAAACACTAACTTGCAACTTGAACTCAGCTGTTGGTAACGATGCCGGGTGCGGACTAAAATTTTAAGAATAACCATTACGTACTTTTACTTTTGGTTTGCATATCGGTAGGCATTAAACTATAAAATCAGGTATAACATAATACTTGCTTCCACACGTAAAATATATATTATTCTCTATAAAATTGGTATAAAGAAGCAAAAAGAAACACATTAACCCGAGATGTATAACGGTTTGTTCACAGGTGTTGTGGCGAGGGTTAAACTTAGTGAAATTTCATAATAAGAGGTTCTATTACGTTGTTTCTTTATAACACTAAGCTGTAAACTGACATGCTGAAGAATTAAATACGCTGGTGGAACTGTTGAACGACGGAATTGAGAGAGAAAAAGAGAGATAAGAAACAAGGGAAAAGGTTAAGAGAACGAAAGAGCATAGAATCATTATTGAGTAATTCTCACACATCGGCCACCCCACCCCCTGACACCGCAGCTGCAGAGAGAGAGAGAGAGAGAAGGGGGAGGAGTCTGAGGGAAGTAGAGGAGAGCAAAATAAATGAGAACAGCAGTAAAGGAGGGAACCGAACAATCAAATAACACCATAGATCTATAATACTCTATCAATATCTTCCATTATATTCATCCACTACACAGTTACTCCCCAACTAACCTTTTTCCTCCCACATACCCTTAATGAAAAAATAAAAAAAAATCGAATGGGATGTAGGAGAAAAAATATATAGATAAAAACCAATGTGATGGGGGAAAAAATGGTTTGTACTTAAAAGGACATCAATTATACAAGTCCCCACCACCATAGAAAAACAGATGTAGCCTACATATATATTATTTCCGAACAAAAACATACTGTACTGATCAGATACCACATAACCTACATCCTTGACCTCACAATACTCTCGCAATACACTCATACGACCTTATAGTACACAGCTGCATAATATGTATCTAGTATATACGTATTATTCGGAGGTTTCTTTTAATCCAGGAGTAACACACACACACACACACACACAAAATAAACACACATTTCTTTTAATCCCGAAGTAAAACCACACACACACAAAATAACCACATATTTCTTTTAATCCAGGAGTAACACACAGACACACACACATTTCTTTTAATCCTGGAGTAAAATAAACACGCATTTATTATAATCCTGAAGTAAAACACACACACAAACATAATAAACACATATTTCTTTTAACCACACACACACAAACACACACACACACAATCTTCATTACCAGTGGCTATTTGCTGAACTCGAAATGAGGGAGTTGGATTTACTCTTTTTTACCATCAAGTATTTCCAGTTCTGAAGATTTCCAAAACTAACCAACCAACCAACCAACCAACCAGTCAGTCAGCCGGGAGGGGATCTACTGGTCTCGTCTCTCTCTCTCTCTCTCTCTCTCTCTCTCTCTCCATTAGCAGATGACTCCTAGCTGATTTTTTTTAGGGATATTTTTTTTTTTTTTTTTTTTTTTTTTTCCTGCGTGTGATTGATGGGGTCTAGTTAGTAGGAAAGTTTTACATTTATCCAAACACTCTTTCTTATTAGTTCTCTTTTTTTTCTTAGGGTAAATAAATCTTTCTTATTTTTTATACATTTTTGTTGTGTGGGTTTAATATTGAATTATTTTTATTATTATTATTATTTCTCTCTCTCTCTCTCTCTCTCTCTCCTCTCTCTCTCTCTCTCTCTCTCTCTCTCTCTCTCTCTCCTCTCTCTCTCTCTCTCTCTCTCTCTCTCTCTTCTCTCTCTCTCTCTCTCTTATAAATTTTTGTTGTGTGTGAGTTTAATATTGAATTATTTTATTATTATTATTTCTCTCTCTCTCTCTCTCTCTCTCTCTCTCTCTCTCTCTCTCTCTCTCTCTCTCTCTCTCTCGGCGTGTGGTTAAGGAGTTCAGTTACTACGATACTGAGGGTACAAGAAGTGGAAAAAGTTGCGTGCACTCTGACAGTCCAGTTACTTCCAATACTGAGAGAGAGAGAGAGAGAGAGAGAGAGAGAGAGAGAGAGAGAGAGAGAGAGAGAGTGAGAGAGAGAGAGAGAGAGAGAGAGAGAGAGAGAGAGAGAGAGAGAGAGATGGGGGGGAGGAGGGGGGGGAGAATACAAAGGGGTATAATGGACCTTCAAATAGCACC
>JAWQEG010003336.1:225000-231385 GCA_033782935.1 Petrolisthes cinctipes | reverse complement strand
AGTGTCAACGATGGTATATACGTGGCGTACGATGACCACTCCGGTACCTTCGTAAACACTATGGATTATCTTAGAATATGGCCTTCGGTGACATGGTTGGGTAATGGTAATAACATTCATTTCTGTTCTCCCCCACCAATATTAAAGAGAGAGAGAGAGAGAGAGAGAGAGAGAGAGAGAGAGAGAGAGAGAGTGTGTGAGAGTGTGTGTATTACTGAAAGAATTATAATGAATGGAGTGAGAGAGAGAGAGAGAGAGAGAGTGAGAGTGTCTGTGTGTGTGTGTGTGTTACTGAAGAATTATAATGCATGGAGAGAGAGAGAGAGAGAGAGAGAGAGAGAAGAGGAGAGAGAGAAGAGAGAGAGAGAGAGAGAGAGAGAGAGAGTGAGAGTGTGTGTGTGTGTGTGTGTGTGTGTTACTGAAAGAATTATAATGAATGGAGTGAGAGAGAGAGAGAGAGAGAGAGAGAGAGTGAGAGTGTCTGCGTGTGTGTGTGTGTTACTGAAAGAATTATAATGCATGGAGAGAGAGAGAGAGAGAGAGAGAGAGAGAGAGAGAGAGAGAGACGAGAGAGACGAGAGAGAGAGAGAGAAGAGAGAGAGAGAGAGAGAGAGAGTGAGAGTGTGTGTGTGTGTGTGTGTGTGTGTGTTACTGAAAGAATTATAATGCATGGAGAGAGAGAGAGAGAGAGAGAGAGAGAGAGAGGAGAGAGAGAGAGAGAGAGAGAGAGGAGAGAGAGAGAGAGAGAGTGTGTGTGTGTTTTACTGAAAGAATTATAATGCATGGAGAGAGAGAGAGAGAGAGAGAGAGAGAGAGAGAGAGAGAGAGAGAGAGAGAGAGAGAGAGAGAGAGAGAGAGAGAGACGAGAGAGAGAGAGAGAGAGAGAGAGAGAGAGAGACGAGAGAGAGAGAGAGAGAGAGAGAGAGGAGAATGACGCAGAAACTATATTCTTTCGTGCGTGTGTGTGTTTTTTTTATACATTTATTTTTTTTGACAGGACAAGGTCGACAACTCATGGTGGGAAAGGGTCGTTGTCCTTAAGGGGGTGCGAGAATAGGGGATATTGGAGTGCCATGATTCCTCCAAAGTATGCCAGGAAACAACAGGACCATATGAATAAAAATAATGGTGTTCTGTTGCCTGGAATAGTTTGGAGGAATCAGTTACTCCATATTTACCTACCAACAACACGGAGGAAAGTTGTCGCACACACACACACGATACAAAAATTTCCTGCCGGTGAATATAGGTTGATTTCACTTTCCTAGAATTGGGAGATTTCAACGACTCGACCACCACGTAATGATCATACAAAGGTGTTTAAAATTGTATGTGAAAGATGTATAAGTATGATTGTCAAAGTGTGAGGTGTATATATATCAAGGAGAGTGAAAGACAACACACACACACACACACACACACTCATGATTATGCAAGGTTGTTAAAAATAGTATGTGAATGTGTATATATTTCATGGAGAGTGAAAGACAACACACACACACACACACACACACACATGATTATGCAAGGTTGTTAAAATAGTATGTGAAAGGTGTATGAGTGGAACACACACACACACACACACACACACACTTGGAGGCCATTCACACACTAAACCAAGGTATTAGTTTTGTTCTTACAGGTCAACAAAAACACGGTCTGTTCTTACGTCACCCTGCACGCCTACCTTCCCCAGTTACCTAACCTACCTATCTACCTACCCATCTACCATACCTACCTACCTACCCATCTACCTTACCTACCTGGCTACCTTACTTACCTACCTTCCCATCTACCTTACCTTACCTTACCTACCTACCCACCAATCTACCTTACCTACCCATATACCTTACCTACCTACCTACCTACCTGTGAATGTGTATCTGTATGAGTGAGTGTGCGTGTGTGTGTATATATGTGTGTGTGTGAGTGAGTGTGTGTGTGTGTGTTTTATTTTACAGCCTTCTATACGTTTGCATCTCTAACACCAACCTTTACTAAATATATACAAACAAAACTAATCCTATACCTTTGCATCTTCAATAAGAAAAAAAAAACTCTTGCTAAATATATTCTTTTTTAAATTACTCGATTGTACAAAATAAAACAGGTCATATTACTTTTTCCATAATTTTGCATCTCCAATACGAACTTTTACTAAATATATTCAGATACAGAAATACTGGATTAACTAAAGATTTGGAAAGCCTCTATATTCAAATACAAAATGCTGATTTATATAAACTTTAAACTGATATAATTTTGATGTGTATTTGGGAGAGCCTCAATGTAAATAAACCATATCATGTCCTTCTTTGCTTGTCTGTTTGTGTGTGTATGTGTGTGTGTTTGGGTACTCACATATTGATGATAAAACAAACTATAAAACAAACAACATCACGTCCCCTCCTTTGCTTGTATGTATGTGTTTGGGTACTCATATATTGATGATTATTACAAGCTGTTTGTGTCTGTATGTGTGTGTTTGGGTACTCACATATTGATAATAATACAAGCTTTAAAAAAAAAAAAACTTACGTCCTCCTTTGCTTGTCTGTCTGTCTGTGTGTTTGTGTATGTGTGTGTTTGGGTACTCACATATTGATGATTATTACAAGCTGTCTGTGTCTGTATGTGTGTGTTTGGGTACTCACATATTGATGATAATACAAGCTTTAACCAACAACAACACGTCCCCTTTTGCTTGCTTGTTTGTGTCTGTATTTGTGTGTTTGGGTACTCACATGATGATTAATACAAGCTGTCTGTCTGTATGTATGTGTGTTTGGGTACTCACATGTTGAAGGTAGTTGTTGTGGTTGTTGTTGTTGTTGATATGTCCTGGTGGGTGGGGAAGACAATCCACTAGTGACAAGGTATTCTGCCAAGCCAGCTTTTATATACCTCACTACCTCACCCCCCTCTCTCCCACCCACTCCCCGCCCCCTCCCACCCATCTCCCGAGCCCAGCAAGCGGGGGAAACGAGGGGTAGGGGTGGGGGGATGGTTGGATGGGGAGGAGAGGATACGGAAGAAGAGAAAAAGATGTATGTATGCATGTGTGTGTGTATAAGGAAAAATTAGAGGAAGGAAAGATAGTTACATAAGAAAGAGAATGAGATAGCAGAAATAATTATACTAATAAATAATAATAATAATAATAATAAAAATAATAATAATAATGATAATGATAATAATAAATACTAATCATAATAATAATAATAATAATAATAATAATAATAATAATAATAATAATAATAATAATAAAAATAATAAATAATGATAACAATAATAATAGATAATAATAAATAATAATATTAAAAGAGGGAACTGAAGAAGGAAGTAAAGGAAGGAGATATATGACAAGGAAACCAAACAGGAAAAAGGAAGAGAGGAGATGAGAGAAATTAGGAGGGGAAAAAGAAGAGAGAGAGAGAGAGAGAGAGTGTGTGTGGTGTGTGTGTGTGTGTGTGTGTGTGTGTGTGTATGTGTTAGGAGACAGAGGTAGGTGTGTATGTGTGTGGTAGGAGGAGAGGTGTGTGTGTGTGTTTGTGTTAGGAGGAGATGTGTGTGTTAGGAGAGGAGGTGTATGTATGTGTGTGTGTGTGTTAGGAGAGAGAGGGAGATAGCCTACATACACACGAGCTGATAAAGATATAGGGGTATATACCCGATATAGGAGAAGGTATAGATAGGAGGGCAAGAGGTATGTGTATTAAAGATTTGCTCTCTCTCTCTCTCTCTCTCTCTCTCTCTCTCTCTCTCTCTCTCTCTCTCTCTCTCTCTCTGAGTGTATGCATGTATGTATGTATGTGTGTATGCATGTAAGTATGTATGTATGTATGTATGTATGCATGTAAGTATGTATGTATGTATGCATGTATGTGTGTATGTGTGTGTGTATGTATGTATGATTATGTGTATGTATGTATGCATGTGTGTATGTATGTATGTGTGCATGCATGTAAGTATGTATGTATGTATGTATGCATGTAAGTATGTATGTATGTATGTGTGTATGTATGTGTGTGTGTGTATGTATGTGTGTGTTTGCAATATATCCTGGAAAAAATGTTGCAACTTAAACCACTCCTTATTACCCTCAAATGAGTGGGTTGTTCATTTTCCAGTCAGTCAGTCAGTTTGGTAGTCAGTTAGTCAGTCAGTTAGTAGTCAGTCAGTCAGTCAGTCAACCAGTCAGTCAGTAGGTTAGGTATCATACTTTTAGGTACTATTAAATTAATACACTTCTATACA
The DNA here is from genome assembly GCA_033782935.1 of Petrolisthes cinctipes. Classification (NCBI taxonomy): domain Eukaryota; kingdom Metazoa; phylum Arthropoda; class Malacostraca; order Decapoda; family Porcellanidae; genus Petrolisthes; species Petrolisthes cinctipes. Next base: position 227,128 of record JAWQEG010003336.1, on the reverse strand, counting down.
GTTATTCCTTCACACTTCATCCTTATATTATTTTTTTTTTTTATGTATATCCGAGCTTTCTGAAATATTATTAATTAATCTTATAAAGTCTTACATAAGTAATTAGAAGTGACAGAGATGTTTATTTTGTTACTGTATGTCTAAATAGAGGAGGTACTGTACAGCCATAATCATATATCCACCTTAGTAACACACACACACACACACACACACACATTGTATATCTGGGAATTCCGACTGTTTTTTCATAGATTTTTTTAACTCTTCGTCACACACTCACTTCTCACTCCCTGATACACACACACACACACACACACACACACACACACACACACACACACACACACACACACACACACACACACATAATTATATACATACATACTTTTAAAGTGTTTTTCTACCTTAGTTTGTATATACAATTTTTTTACACATATACATACTTGGTTCTTACATATTCATACTTTATTAGGAAAGTGTGAGTGTTTTTATTCATCTTCCTCATCTATACATACATACATACATACATACACACATACTAAAATTTTTCCTTCATGTTATTGTTGTGTGTGTGTGTGTGTGTGTGTGTGTGTGTGTGTGTGTGTGTGTGTGTGTACCTGACCTGAATATACAGTATCTAGTATGTATATAAATAAAAACAGTATGTATGTATGTTATATGACCAGAAATAAAAAAATAACAGTATGCATATAAAAATTCAGTATGGAAAGTATGTATGTATGTGTGTGTACCTACACACACACACACACACACACACACACACACACACAGCATTAGTAGCAATTTACGTACACACACACACACAAACACACACACACACACACACACACACATACAGTTCTCAGATAAAATATTTCAGACACTAATTTTAAGATGTTTTTCTTTGACTTGGTTGATTGTATTTGATATAATAAAAAAGACTCTAATCTAACCTTACGTGACCTAACCTAACCTAATCCTACCCCTTACGTGACCTCCCTTCTTACCCAACTTAATCTAACCTTACCTGACCTACCTTAAAGTTAACTCAATCTGTCTCACCAAAACCTTACCTTACGTGACCTAACCTAACGTGACCTCCCTTCTCACATAACCTATCTAACCTTACCTGACCTACCTTAATCTTAATTCAATCTGCCTCACCCAAAGCTAACCTTACGTCACCTAACCTAACCTAACCTAACCTTACGTGACCTCCCTTCTCACATAACCTAACCGAACCTTACGTGACCTCCCTTCTCACATGACCTAATCTAACCTTACCTGACCTCCCTTAATCTTAACTCAATCTGTCTCATCCTAACCTAATCTAACCTTACGTGACCTCCCTTCTCACATAACCTAATCTAACCTTACCTGACCTACCTTAATCTTAACTCAGTCTGTCTCACCCAAAGCTAACCTTACGTGACCTAACCTATTCTAACCTAACGTGACCTCCCTTCCCACATGACCTAATCTAACCTTACCTGACCTACCTTAATCTTAATTCAATCTGCCTCACCCAAAGCTAACCTAACGTGACCTAACCTAACCTAACCTAACCTAACGTGACCTCCCTTCTCACATGACCTAATCTAAACCGTACCTGACCAAAGCTACATACATAACAGGATATAACACACACACACACACACACCACACACACACACACACACACACACCACACACACACACACACAGCCTAACCTAAATATAAAGAAGAGTCACTCAAACAGTTATATTACAGTGTTGGTAGTAAATCTGGAGCAACTGAATCCTCCAAACTATTCCAAGCAACAGGCACCATTATTTTTGTTCATATGGTCCTGTTTCCTGGCACACTTTGGAGGAATCAAGGCACTCCAATGTATCAAAAGTGTATTACCCCATTAAAGGTGCCTTGATTCCTCCAAAGTATGCGAGGAAACAGGACCAGAGGAGCAAAAAAATAATGGTGTTATGTTGCTTGGAATAGTTTGGAGGATTCAGTTGCTCCAGATTGACCATATACTTCTCCTCCTCGTTTACATGTAAGACTGTTATTCTCTGCAACACCTTTTTGGGAGAATGAACAGGTGTGAGTGAAGGTGTGTGTGTGTGTGTGTGTGTGTGAGTGAGTGAAGGT
>JAWQEG010003336.1:65000-220000 GCA_033782935.1 Petrolisthes cinctipes | reverse complement strand
GAAGCAAGTGAGGCGACAGAACTTTTGCCGCCGACTGTACATGCCTACTCAGTGCTAGAATATTTTCAAAATATAGGCCCAAAACATGCTAAAAATCGATATTTTAGGTGCCCAAAGTCGATATCTCAAATTCAGGCACAAAACACCCGAAAATTCGATATTTTGGGGTCCCAGAAGCGATCTGTACATGGCTACTTAGATACAGGCCCAAAACGTGCTGAAAATCGATATTTTAGGTGCCCAAAGTCAATATGTGTATGCATCTTCTGTACCCGTTTATATCCCAAATTCAACCTCAAAACACCCGAAAATTCGATATTTTTGGGTCCCATAAGCGATCTGTACATGCTTAGTCAGTGCTAGAATGTTTTCAAAATATAGGCTCAAAACATGCTAAAAATCGATATTTTAAGTGTCCAAAGTCGATATGTGCATGCATCTTCTGTACCCGTTTATATCTCAAATTCAGGCTCAAAACACCCGAAAATTGGGTATTTTTGGGTCCTAGAAGCGATCTGTACATGCCTACTCAGATACAGGCCCAAAACATGCTGAAAATCGATATTTTAGGTGCCCAAAGTCAATACGTGTATGCATCTTCTTCACCCGTTTATATCCCAAATTCAACCTCAAAACACCCGAAAATTCGATAATTTTGGGTCCCAGAAGCGATCTGTACATGCCTACTCAGTGCTAGAATGTTTTCAAAATATCGGCTCAAAACATTCTTAAAATCAATAGTTTAGGTGCCCAAAAGTCGATATGTGCATGCATCTTTTGTACCCGTTTATATCTCAAATTCAGACTCAAAACACCCGAAAATTCGATATTTTGGGGTCCAAGAAGCGATCTGTAGATGCCTACTCCATGTTAGAGTATTTTCAAAACACAGGCCCAAAACATACTGAAAATCGATATTTTAGGTGCCCAAAAGTCGATATGTGCATGCATCTTCTGTACCCGTTAAAATCACAAATTCAGGCTCAAAACACCCGAAAATTCGATATTTTGGGGTCCCAGAAGCGATCTGTACATGCCTACTCAGATACAGGCCCAAAACATGCTGAAAATCAATAGTTTAGGTGCCCAAAAGTCGATATGTGCATGCATCTTCTGTACCCGTTTATATCTCAAATTTAGGCTCAAAACATCCGAAAATTCGATATTTTGGGGTGCCAGAAGCGATCTGTACATGCCTATTCAATGCTAGAATATTTTCAAAATATAGGCCCAAAACATGCTAAAAATCGATATTTTAAGTGCCCAAAGTCGATATCTCAAATTCAGGCACAAAACACTCGAAAATTCGATATTTTAGGGTCCCAGTAGCGGTCTGTACATGCCTACTCCGTGTTAGAGTATTTTCAAAATACAGGCCCAAAACATACTGAAAATCGATCTTTATGTGCCCAAAAGTCGATATCTCAAATTCAGGCACAAAACACCCGAAAATTCGATATTTTGGGGTCCCAGAAGCGATCTGTACATGCCTACTCCGTGTTAGAGTATTTTCAAAATACAGGCCCAAAACATACTGAAAATCGATCTTTTAGGTGCCCAAAAGTCGATATGTGCATGCATCTTCTGTACCCGTTTATATCTCAAATTAAGGCTCAAAACACCCAAAATTTCGATATTTTGGGGTCCCAGAAGCGATCTCTACATGCCTACTCAGTGCTAGAATATTTTCAAAATATAGGCCCAAAACATGCTAAAAATCGATATTTTAAGTGTCCAAAGTCGATATGTGCATGCATCTTCTGTACCCGTTTATACCTCATATTCAGGCTCAAAACACCTGAATATTCGGTATTTATGGGTCCTATAAGCGATCAGTAGATGCCTACTCCTAGTTAGAATATTTTCAAGATACAGACCCAAAACATGCTCAAAATCGATATTTTAGGTGCCCAAAAGTCGATATGTGCATGCATCTTCTGTACCCGTTAAAATCACAAATTCAGGCTCAAAACACCCGAAAATTCGATATTTTGGGGTCCCAGAAGCGATCTGTACATGCCTACTCAGATACAGGCCCAAAACATGCTGAAAATCAATAGTTTAGGTGCCCAAAAGTCGATATGTGCATGCATCTTCTGTACCCGTTTATATCTCAAATTTAGGCTCAAAACATCCGAAAATTCGATATTTTGGGGTGCCAGAAGCGATCTGTACATGCCTATTCAATGCTAGAATATTTTCAAAATATAGGCCCAAAACATGCTAAAAATCGATATTTTAAGTGCCCAAAGTCGATATCTCAAATTCAGGCACAAAACACTCGAAAATTCGATATTTTAGGGTCCCAGTAGCGGTCTGTACATGCCTACTCCGTGTTAGAGTATTTTCAAAATACAGGCCCAAAACATACTGAAAATCGATCTTTATGTGCCCAAAAGTCGATATCTCAAATTCAGGCACAAAACACCCGAAAATTCGATATTTTGGGGTCCCAGAAGCGATCTGTACATGCCTACTCCGTGTTAGAGTATTTTCAAAATACAGGCCCAAAACATACTGAAAATCGATCTTTTAGGTGCCCAAAAGTCGATATGTGCATGCATCTTCTGTACCCGTTTATATCTCAAATTAAGGCTCAAAACACCCAAAATTTCGATATTTTGGGGTCCCAGAAGCGATCTCTACATGCCTACTCAGTGCTAGAATATTTTCAAAATATAGGCCCAAAACATGCTAAAAATCGATATTTTAAGTGTCCAAAGTCGATATGTGCATGCATCTTCTGTACCCGTTTATACCTCATATTCAGGCTCAAAACACCTGAATATTCGGTATTTATGGGTCCTATAAGCGATCAGTAGATGCCTACTCCTAGTTAGAATATTTTCAAGATACAGACCCAAAACATGCTCAAAATCGATATTTTAGGTGCCCAAAAGTCGATATGGGCATGCATCTTCAGTACCCGTTTATATCTCAAATTCAGTCTCAAAACAACAGAAAAATTCGATATTTTGGGGTCCCAGAAGCGATCTGTACATGCCTACTCCGTGTTAGAGTATATTCAAAATACAGGCCCAAAACATGCTGAAAATCGATATTTTAGGTGACCAAAGTCAATATATGCATGCATCTTCTGTACCCGTTTATATCTCAAATTCAGGCTCAAAACACCCGAAAATTCGATATTTTGGGGTCCCAGAAGCGATCTCTACATGCCTACTCAGTGCTAGAATATTTTCAAAATATAGGCCCAAAACATGCTAAAAATCGATATTTTAAGTGTCCAAAGTCGATATGTGCAAGCATCTTCTGTATCCGTTTATACCTCAAATTCAGGCTCAAAACACCCGAAAATTCGATATTTTAGGGTCCAAGAAGCGATCTGTACATGCCTAATCCGTGTTAGAGTATTTTCAAAATACAGGCCAAAAATATGCTGAAAATCGATATTTTAGGTGCCCAAAGTCAATATGTGCATGAATCTTCTGTACCCGTTTAATCTCAAATTCAGGCTCAAAACATCCGAAAAGTCGATATTTTGGGGTCCCAGAAGCAATTTGTACATGCCTAATCAGTGCTAGAATATTTTCAAAATATAGCCCCAAAACATGCAGAAAATCGATATTTTAGGTGCCCAAAGTCGATATCTCAAATTCAGGCACAAAACACCCGAAAATTCTATATTTTGGGGTCTCAGAAGCAATCCGTACATACCTACTCCGTATTAGAGTATTTTCAAAATACAGGCCCAAAACATACTGAAAATCGATCTGTTAGGTGCACAAAAGTCGATACGTGCATGCATCTTCTGTACCTGTTTATATCTCAAATTCAATCTCAAAACACCCGAAAATTCGATATTTTAGGGTCCAAGAAGCGATCTGTACATGCCTACTCCGTGTTAGAGTATTTTCAAAATATAGGCCTAAAACATGCAAAAAATCGATATTTTAAGTGTCCAAAGTCGAAATGTGCATACATCTTCTGTACCCGTTTATACCTCAAATTCAGGCTCAAAACACCTGAAAATTCGGTATTTTTGGGTCCTATAAGCGATCTATACATGCCTACTCCTAGTTGGAATGTTTTCAAGATACAGACCCAAAACATGCTCAAAATCGATATTTTAGGTGCCCAAAAGTCGATATGTGCATGCATCTTCAGTACCCGTTTATATCTCAAATTCAGGCTTAAAACACCCGAAAATTCGATATTTTAGGGTCCAAGAAGCGATCTGTACATGCCAACTCCGTGTTAGAGTTTTTTCAAAATACAGGCCCAAAACATGCTGAAAATCGATATTTTAGGTGCCCAAAGTCAATATGTGCATGAATCTTCTGTACCCGTTTAATCTCAAATTCAGGCTCAAAACACACGAAAATTCGATATTTTGGGGTCAAAAACCGATCTGTACATGCCTACTCAGTGCTAGAATAATTTCAAAATATAGGCCCAAAACATGCTGAAAATCGATGTTTTAGGTGCCCAAAGTCGATATCTCAAATTCAGGCACAAAACACCCGAAAATTCGATATTTTGGGGTCCCAGAAGCGATCCGTACATGCCTACTCCGTATTAGAGTATTTTCAAAATACAGGCCCAAAACATACTGAATATCGATTTTTTAGGTGCCCAAAAGTCGATATGTGCATGAATCATCTGTACCCGTTTATATCTCATATTCAGGGTCAAAACACCTGAAAATTCGATATTTTGGGGTCCAAGAAGCGATTTGTACATGCCTACTCAGATACAGGCCCAAAACATGCTGAAAATCGATCTTTTAGGTGCCCAAAGTCAATATGTGTATGCATCTTCTGCACCCGTATATCCCAAATTCAACCTCAAAACACCCGAAAATTCGATATTTTGGGGTCCAAGAAGCGATCAGTACAGGCCTACTCCGTGTTAGAGTATTTTCAAGGTACAGGCCCAAAACATACTGAAAATCGATCATTTAGGTGCCCAAAAGTCGATATGTGCATGCATCTTCTGTACCCGTTTATATCTCAAATTTAGGCTCAAAACACCCGAAAATTCGATATTTTGGGGTCCCAGAAGCGATCTGTACATGGCTACTCAGATACTGGCCCAAAACATGCTGAAAATCGATATTTTATGTGCCCAATGTCAATATGTGTATGCATATTCTGCACCCGTTTATATCCCAAATTTAACCTCAAAATACCCGAAAATTTGATATTTTTTGGTCCCATAAGCGATCTGTACATGCCTACTCAGTGATAGAATGTTTTCAAATTATAGGCTCAAATCATGCTAAAAATCGATATTTGAAGTGTCCAAAGTCGATATGTGCATACATCTTCTGTACCCGTTTATATATCAGATTCAGGTTCAAAACACCCGAAAATTTGGTATTTTTGGGTCCTAGAAGCGATCTGTACATGCCTACTCCTAGTTAGAATGTTTTCAAGATACAGACACAAAACATGCTCAAAATCGATATTTTAGGTGCCCAAAAGTCGATATGTGCATGCATCTTCAGTACCCGTTTATATATCAAATTCAGACTAAAAACACCCGAAAATTTGATATTTTGGGGTCCAAGAAGCGATCTGTACATGCCTACTCCGTGTTAGAGTATTTACAAAATACAGGTCCAAAACATATTGAAAATAGATCTTTTAGGTGCCCAAAAGTCGATATGTGCATGCATCATCTGTACCCGTTTATATCTTGAACTCAGGCTCAAAACACCTGAAAATTCGATATTTTAGGGTCCAAGAAGCGATCTGTACATGCCTACTACGTGTTAGAGTATTTTCAAAATACAGGCCCAAAACATGCTGAAAATCGATATTTTAGGTGCCCAAAGTCAATATGTGCATGAATCTTCTGTACCCGATTAATCTCAAATTCAGGCTCAAAACATCCAAAAATTTGATATTTTGGGGTCCCAGAAGCGATCTGTACATGCCTACTCAGTGCTAGAATATTTTCAAAATATAGGCCCAAAACATGCAGAAAATCGATATTTTAGGAGCCCAAAGTCGATATCTCAAATTCAGGCACAAAACACCCGAAATTTCGATATTTTGGGGTCCCAGAAGCGATCCGTACATGCCTACTCCGTATTAGAGTATTTTCAAAATACAGGCCCAAAACATACTGAATATCGATTTTTTAGGTGCCCAAAAGTCGATATGTGCATGAATCATCTGTACCCGTTTATATCTCAAATTCAGGGTCAAAACACCTGAAAATTCGATATTTTGGGGTCCAAGAAGCGATTTGTACATGCCTACTCAGATACAGGCCCAAAACATGCTGAAAATCGATCTTTTAGGTGCCCAAAGTCAATATGTGTATGCATCTTCTGCACCCGTATATCCCAAATTCAACCTCAAAACACCCGAAAATTCGATATTTTGGGGTCCAAGAAGCGATCAGTACAGGCCTACTCCGTGTTAGAGTATTTTCAAGGTACAGGCCCAAAACATACTGAAAATCGATCATTTAGGTGCCCAAAAGTCGATATGTGCATGCATCTTCTGTACCCGTTTATATCTCAAATTTAGGCTCAAAACACCCGAAAATTCGATATTTTGGGGTCCCAGAAGCGATCTGTACATGGCTACACAGATACTGGCCCAAAACATGCTGAAAATCGATATTTTATGTGCCCAATGTCAATATGTGTATGCATATTCTGCACCCGTTTATATCCCAAATTTAACCTCAAAATACCCGAAAATTTGATATTTTTTGGTCCCATAAGCGATCTGTACATGCCTACTCAGTGATAGAATGTTTTCAAATTATAGGCTCAAATCATGCTAAAAATCGATATTTGAAGTGTCCAAAGTCGATATGTGCATACATCTTCTGTACCCGTTTATATATCAGATTCAGGTTCAAAACACCCGAAAATTTGGTATTTTTGGGTCCTAGAAGCGATCTGTACATGCCTACTCCTAGTTAGAATGTTTTCAAGATACAGACACAAAACATGCTCAAAATCGATATTTTAGGTGCCCAAAAGTCGATATGTGCATGCATCTTCAGTACCCGTTTATATATCAAATTCAGACTAAAAACACCCGAAAATTTGATATTTTGGGGTCCAAGAAGCGATCTGTACATGCCTACTCCGTGTTAGAGTATTTACAAAATACAGGCCCAAAACATATTGAAAATAGATCTTTTAGGTGCCCAAAAGTCGATATGTGCATGCATCATCTGTACCCGTTTATATCTTGAACTCAGGCTCAAAACACCTGAAAATTCGATATTTTAGGGTCCAAGAAGCGATCTGTACATGCCTACTACGTGTTAGAGTATTTTCAAAATACAGGCCCAAAACATGCTGAAAATCGATATTTTAGGTGCCCAAAGTCAATATGTGCATGAATCTTCTGTACCCGATTAATCTCAAATTCAGGCTCAAAACATCCAAAAATTTGATATTTTGGGGTCCCAGAAGCGATCTGTACATGCCTACTCAGTGCTAGAATATTTTCAAAATATAGGCCCAAAACATGCAGAAAATCGATATTTTAGGAGCCCAAAGTCGATATCTCAAATTCAGGCACAAAACACCCGAAATTTCGATATTTTGGTGTCCCAGAAGCGATCCGTAGATGCCTACTCCGTATTAGAATATTTTCAAAATACAGGCCCAAAACATACTGAAAATCGATCTTTTAGGTGCCCAATAGTCGATATGTGCATGCATCTTCTGTACCCGTTTATATCTCAAATTCAGGCTCAAAACACCCGAAAATTCGATATTTTGGGGTCCCAGAAGCGATCTGTACATGGCTACTCAGATACTGGCCCAAAACATGCTGAAAATCGATATTTTATGTGACCAATGTCAATATGTGTATGCATATTCTGCACCCGTTTATATCCCAAATTTAACCTCAAAATACCCGAATATTTGATATTTTTTGGTCCCATAAGCGATCTGTACATGCCTACTCAGTGATAGAATGTTTTCAAATTATAGGTTCAAATCATGCTAAAAATCGATATTTGAAGTGTCCAAAGTCGATATGTGCATACATCTTCTGTACCCGTTTATATATCAGATTCAGGTTCAAAACACCCGAAAATTTGGTATTTTTGGGTCCTAGAAGCGATCTGTACATGCCTACTCCTAGTTAGAATGTTTTCAAAGATACAGACCCAAAACATGCTCAAAATCGATATTTTAGGTGCCCAAAAGTCGATATGTGCATGCACCTTCAGTACCCGTTTATATATCAAATTCAGACTAAAAACACCCGAAAATTCGATATTTTGGGGTCCAAGAAGCGATCTGTACATGCCTACTCCGTGTTAGAGTATTTACAAAATACAGGCCCAAAACATATTGAAAATAGATCTTTTAGGTGCCCAAAAGTCGATATGTGCATGCATCATCTGTACCCGTTTATATCTTGAATTCAGGCTCAAAACACCCGAAAATTCGATATTTTAGGGTCCAAGAAGCGATCTGTACATGCCTACTACGTGTTAGAGTATTTTCAAAATACAGGCCCAAAACATGCTGAAAATCGATATTTTAGGTGCCCAAAGTCAATATGTGCATGAATCTTCTGTACCCGTTTAATCTCAAATTCAGGCTCAAAATATCCGAAAATTCGATATTTTAGGGTCCAAGAAGCGATCTGTACATGCCTACTCAGTGCTAGAATATTTTCAAAATATAGCCCCAAAACATGCAGAAAATCGATATTTTAGGTGCCCAAAGTCGATATCTCAAATTCAGGCACAAAACACCCGAAAATTCGATATTTTGGGGTCTCAGAAGCAATCCGTACATACCTACTCCGTATTAGAGTATTTTCAAAATACAGGCCCAAAACATACTGAAAATCGATCTTTTAGGTGCCCAATAGTCGATATGTGCATGCATCTTCTGTACCCGTTTATATCTCAAATTCAGGCTCAAAACACCCGAAAATTCGATATTTTGGGGTCCCAGAAGCGATCTGTACATGGCTACTCAGATACTGGCCCAAAACATGCTGAAAATCGATATTTTATGTGCCCAATGTCAATATGTGTATGAATATTCTGCACCCGTTTATATCCCAAATTTAACCTCAAAATACCCGAAAATTTGATATTTTTTGGTCCCATAAGCGATCTGTACATGCCTACTCAGTGATAGAATGTTTTCAAATTATAGGTTCAAATCATGCTAAAAATCGATATTTGAAGTGTCCAAAGTCGATATGTGCATACATCTTCTGTACCCGTTTATATATCAGATTCAGGTTCAAAACACCCGAAAATTTGGTATTTTTGGGTCCTAGAAGCGATCTGTACATGCCTACTCCTAGTTAGAATGTTTTCAAGATACAGACCCAAAACATGCTCAAAATCGATATTTTAGGTGCCCAAAAGTCGATATGTGCATGCACCTTCAGTACCCGTTTATATATCAAATTCAGACTAAAAACACCCGAAAATTCGATATTTTGTGGTCCAAGAAGCGATCTGTACATGCCTACTCCGTGTTAGAGTATTTACAAAATACAGGCCCAAAACATATTGAAAATAGATCTTTTAGGTGCCAAAAAGTCGATATGTGCATGCATCATCTGTACCCGTTTATATCTTGAACTCAGGCTCAAAACACCCGAAAATTCGATATTTTAGGGTCCAAGAAGCGATCTGTACATGCCTACTACGTGTTAGAGTATTTTTAAAATACAGGCCCAAAACATGCTGAAAATCGATATTTTAGGTGCCCAAAGTCAATATGTGCATGAATCTTCTGTACCCGTTTAATCTCAAATTCAGGCTCAAAACATCCGAAAAGTCGATATTTTGGGGTCCCAGAAGCGATCTGTGCATGCCTACTCAGTGCTAGAATATTTTCAAAATATAGGCCCAAAACATGCAGAAAATCGATATTTTAGGAGCCCAAAGTCGATATCTCAAATTCAGGCACAAAACACCCGAAATTTCGATATTTTGGGGTCCCAGAAGCGATCCGTACATGCCTACTCCGTATTAGAGTATTTTCAAAATACAGGCCCAAAACATACTGAAAATCGTTCTTTTAGGTGCCCAATAGTCGATATGTGCATGTATCTTCTGTACCCGTTTATATCTCAAATTCATGCTCAAAACACCCGAAAATTCGATATTTTGGGGTCCCGGAAGCGATCTCTACATGCCTACTCAGTGCTAGAATATTTTCAAAATATAGGCCTAAAACATGCTAAAAATCGATATTTTAAGTGTCCAAAGTCGATATGTGCATGCATCTTCTGTACCCGTTTATACCTCAAATTCAGGCTCTAAACACCCGAAAATTCGATATTTTAGGGTCCAAGAAGCGATCTGTACATGCCTAATCCGTGTTAGAGTATTTTCAAAATACAGGCCAAAAACATGCTAAGAATCGATATTTTAGGTGCCCAAAGTCAATATGTGCATGAATCTTCTGTACCCGTTTAATCTCAAATTCAGGCTCAAAACATCCGAAAAGTCGATATTTTGGGGTCCCAGAAGCGATCTGTACATGCCTACTCAGTGCTAGAATATTTTCAAAATATAGCCCCAAAACATGCAGAAAATCTATATTTTAGGTGCCCAAAGTCGATATCTCAAATTCAGGCACAAAACACCCGAAAATTCGATATTTTGGGGTCTCAGAAGCAATCCGTACATACCTACTCCGTATTAGAGTATTTTCAAAATACAGGCCCAAAACATACTGAAAATCGATCTTTTAGGTGCACAAAAGTCGATATGTGCATGCATCTTCTGTACCCGTTTATATCTCAAATTAAGGCTCAAAACACTCGAAATTTCGATATTTTGGGGTCCCAGAAGCGATCTCTACATGCCTACTCAGTGCTAGAATATTTTCAAAATATAGGCCCAAAACATGCTAAAAATCGATATTTTAAGTGTCCAAAGTCGATATGTGCAAGCATCTTCTGTATCCGTTTATACCTCAAATTCAGGCTCAAAACACCCGAAAATTCGATATTTTAGGGTCCAAGAAGCGATCTGTACATGCCTAATCCGTGTTAGAGTATTTTCAAATTACAGGCCAAAAACATGCTGAAAATCGATATTTTAGGTGCCCAAAGTCAATATGTGCATGAATCTTCTGTACCCTTTTAATCTCAAATTCAGGCTCAAAACATCCGAAAAGTCGATATTTTGGGGTCCCAGAAGCAATTTGTACATGCCTAATCAGTGCTAGAATATTTTCAAAACATAGCCCCAAAACATGCAGAAAATCGATATTTTAGGTGCCCAAAGTCGATATCTCAAATTCAGGCACAAAACACCCGAAAATTCGATATTTTGGGGTCTCAGAAGCAATCCGTACATACCTACTCCGTATTAGAGTATTTTCAAAATACAGGCCCAAAACATACTGAAAATCGATCTGTTAGGTGCACAAAAGTCGATACGTGCATGCATCTTCTGTACCCGTTTATATCTCAAATTAAGGCTCAAAACACTCGAAATTTCGATATTTTGGGGCCCCAGAAGCGATCTCTACATGCCTACTCAGTGCTAGAATATTTTCAAAATATAGGCCCAAAACATGTTAAAAATCGATATTTTAAGTGTCCAAAGTCGATATGTGCATGCATCTTCTGTATCCGTTTATACCTCAAATTCAGGCTCAAAACACCCGAATATTCGGTATTTATGGATCCTATAAGCGATCTGTAGATGCCTACTCCTAGTTAGAATATTTTCAAAATACAGACCCAAAACATGCTCAAAATCGATATTTTAGGTGCCCAAAAGTCGATATGTGCATGCATCTTCAGTACCTGTTTATATCTCAAATTCAATCTCAAAACACCCGAAAATTCGATATTTTAGGGTCCAAGAAGCGATCTGTACATGCCTACTCCGTGTTAGAGTATTTTCAAAATGTAGGCCCAAAACATGCAAAAAATCGATATTTTAGGTGCCCAAAGTTAATATGTGCATGAATCTTCTGTACCCGTTTAATCTCAAATTCAGTCTCAAAACACCCGAAAATTCGATACTTTGGGGTCCCAGAAGCGATCCGTACATGCCTACTCCGTATTAGAGTATTTTCAAAATACAGGCCCAAAACATGCTGAAAATCGATATTTTAGGTGCCCAAAGTCGATATCTCAAATTCAGGCACAAAACACCCGAAAATTCGATATTTTGGGGTCCCAGAAGCGATCCGTACATGCCTACTCCGTATTAGAGTATTTTCAAAATACAGGCCCAAAACATACTGAATATCGATTTTTTAGGTGCCCAAAAGTCGTTATGTGCATGAATCATCTGTACCCGTTTATATCTCAAATTCAGGGTCAAAACACCTGAAAATTCGATATATTGGGGTCCAAGAAGCGATTTGTACATGCCTACTCAGATACAGGCCCAAAACATGCTGAAAATCGATATTTTAGGTGCCCAAAGTCAATATGTGTATGCATCTTCTGCACCCGTATATCCCAAATTCAACCTCAAAACATCCGAAAATTCGATATTTTTTGGTCCCATACGCGATCTGTACATGCCTACTCAGTGATAGAATGTTTTCAAATTATAGGTTCAAATCATGCTAAAAATCGATATTTGAAGTGTCCAAAGTCGATATGTGCATACATCTTCTGTACCCGTTTATATATCAGATTCAGGTTCAAAACACCCGAAAATTTGGTATTTTTGGGTCCTAGAAGCGATCTGTACATGCCTACTCCTAGTTAGAATGTTTTCAAGATACAGACCCAAAACATGCTCAAAATCGATATTTTAGGTGCCCAAAAGTCGATATGTGCATGCACCTTCAGTACCCGTTTATATATCAAATTCAGAATAAAAACACCCGAAAATTCGATATTTTGGGGTCCAAGAAGCGATCTGTACATGCCTACTCCGTGTTAGAGTATTTACAAAATACAGGCCCAAAACATATTGAAAATAGATCTTTTAGGTGCCCAAAAGTCGATATGTGCATGCATCATCTGTACCCGTTTATATCTTGAACTCAGGCTCAAAACACCCGAAAATTCGATATTTTAGGGTCCAAGAAGCGATCTGTACATGCCTACTACGTGTTAGAGTATTTTCAAAATACAGGCCCAAAACATGCTGAAAATCGATATTTTAGGTGCCCAAAGTCAATATGTGCATGAATCTTCTGTACCCGTTTAATCTCAAATTCAGGCTCAAAACATCCGAAAATTCGATATTTTGGGGTCCCAGAAGCGATCTGTACATGCCTACTCAGTGCTAGAATATTTTCAAAATATAGCCCCAAAACATGCAGAAAATCGATATTTTAGGTGCCCAAAGTCGATATCTCAAATTCAGGCACAAAACACCCGAAAATTCGATATTTTGGGGTCTCAGAAGCAATCCGTACATACCTACTCCGTATTAGAGTATTTTCAAAATACAGGCCCAAAACATACTGAAAATCGATCTTTTAGGTGCCCAATAGTCGATATGTGCATGCATCTTCTGTACCCGTTTATATCTCAAATTCAGGCTCAAAACACCCGAAAATTCGATATTTTGGGGTCCCAGAAGCGATCTGTACATGGCTACTCAGATACTGGCCCAAAACATGCTGAAAATCGATATTTTATGTGCCCAATGTCAATATGTGTATGAATATTCTGCACCCGTTTATATCCCAAATTTAACCTCAAAATACCCGAAAATTTGATATTTTTTGGTCCCATAAGCGATCTGTACATGCCTACTCAGTGATAGAATGTTTTCAAATTATAGGTTCAAATCATGCTAAAAATCGATATATGAAGTGT
This sequence comes from Petrolisthes cinctipes, assembly GCA_033782935.1. Taxonomy (NCBI): domain Eukaryota; kingdom Metazoa; phylum Arthropoda; class Malacostraca; order Decapoda; family Porcellanidae; genus Petrolisthes; species Petrolisthes cinctipes. Next base: position 206,267 of record JAWQEG010003336.1, on the reverse strand, counting down.
CCAAAGTCGATATGTGCATACATCTTCTGTACCCGTTTATATATCAGATTCAGGTTCAAAACACCCGAAAATTTGGTATTTTTGGGTCCTAGAAGCGATCTGTACATGCCTACTCCTAGTTAGAATGTTTTCAAGATACAGACCCAAAACATGCTCAAAATCGATATTTTAGGTGCCCAAAAGTCGATATGTGCATGCACCTTCAGTACCCGTTTATATATCAAATTCAGACTAAAAACACCCGAAAATTCGATATTTTGTGGTCCAAGAAGCGATCTGTACATGCCTACTCCGTGTTAGAGTATTTACAAAATACAGGCCCAAAACATATTGAAAATAGATCTTTTAGGTGCCAAAAAGTCGATATGTGCATGCATCATCTGTACCCGTTTATATCTTGAACTCAGGCTCAAAACACCCGAAAATTCGATATTTTAGGGTCCAAGAAGCGATCTGTACATGCCTACTACGTGTTAGAGTATTTTCAAATTACAGGCCCAAAACATGCTGAAAATCGATATTTTAGGTGCCCAAAGTCAATATGTGCATGAATCTTCTGTACCCGTTTAATCTCAAATTCAGGCTCAAAACATCCGAAAAGTCGATATTTTGGGGTCCCAGAAGCGATCTGTACATGCCTACTCAGTGCTAGAATATTTTCAAAATATAGGCCCAAAACATGCAGAAAATCGATATTTTAGGAGCCCAAAGTCGATATCTCAAATTCAGGCACAAAACACCCGAAATTTCGATATTTTGGGGTCCCAGAAGCGATCCGTACATGCCTACTCCGTATTAGAGTATTTTCAAAATACAGGCCCAAAACATACTGAAAATCGTTCTTTTAGGTGCCCAATAGTCGATATGTGCATGCATCTTCTGTACCCGTTTATATCTCAAATTCATGCTCAAAACACCCGAAAATTCGATATTTTGGGGTCCCGGAAGCGATCTCTACATGCCTACTCAGTGCTAGAATATTTTCAAAATATAGGCCTAAAACATGCTAAAAATCGATATTTTAAGTGTCCAAAGTCGATATGTGCATGCATCTTCTGTACCCGTTTATACCTCAAATTCAGGCTCTAAACACCCGAAAATTCGATATTTTAGGGTCCAAGAAGCGATCTGTACATGCCTAATCCGTGTTAGAGTATTTTCAAAATACAGGCCAAAAACATGCTAAGAATCGATATTTTAGGTGCCCAAAGTCAATATGTGCATGAATCTTCTGTACCCGTTTAATCTCAAATTCAGGCTCAAAACATCCGAAAAGTCGATATTTTGGGGTCCCAGAAGCGATCTGTACATGCCTACTCAGTGCTAGAATATTTTCAAAATATAGCCCCAAAACATGCAGAAAATCTATATTTTAGGTGCCCAAAGTCGATATCTCAAATTCAGGCACAAAACACCCGAAAATTCGATATTTTGGGGTCTCAGAAGCAATCCGTACATACCTACTCCGTATTAGAGTATTTTCAAAATACAGGCCCAAAACATACTGAAAATCGATCTTTTAGGTGCACAAAAGTCGATATGTGCATGCATCTTCTGTACCCGTTTATATCTCAAATTAAGGCTCAAAACACTCGAAATTTCGATATTTTGGGGTCCCAGAAGCGATCTCTACATGCCTACTCAGTGCTAGAATATTTTCAAAATATAGGCCCAAAACATGCTAAAAATCGATATTTTAAGTGTCCAAAGTCGATATGTGCAAGCATCTTCTGTATCCGTTTATACCTCAAATTCAGGCTCAAAACACCCGAAAATTCGATATTTTAGGGTCCAAGAAGCGATCTGTACATGCCTAATCCGTGTTAGAGTATTTTCAAATTACAGGCCAAAAACATGCTGAAAATCGATATTTTAGGTGCCCAAAGTCAATATGTGCATGAATCTTCTGTACCCTTTTAATCTCAAATTCAGGCTCAAAACATCCGAAAAGTCGATATTTTGGGGTCCCAGAAGCAATTTGTACATGCCTAATCAGTGCTAGAATATTTTCAAAATATAGCCCCAAAACATGCAGAAAATCGATATTTTAGGTGCCCAAAGTCGATATCTCAAATTCAGGCACAAAACACCCGAAAATTCGATATTTTGGGGTCTCAGAAGCAATCCGTACATACCTACTCCGTATTAGAGTATTTTCAAAATACAGGCCCAAAACATACTGAAAATCGATATGTTAGGTGCACAAAAGTCGATACGTGCATGCATCTTCTGTACCCGTTTATATCTCAAATTAAGGCTCAAAACACTCGAAATTTCGATATTTTGGGGCCCCAGAAGCGATCTCTACATGCCTACTCAGTGCTAGAATATTTTCAAAATATAGGCCCAAAACATGTTAAAAATCGATATTTTAAGTGTCCAAAGTCGATATGTGCATGCATCTTCTGTATCCGTTTATACCTCAAATTCAGGCTCAAAACACCCGAATATTCGGTATTTATGGATCCTATAAGCGATCTGTAGATGCCTACTCCTAGTTAGAATATTTTCAAAATACAGACCCAAAACATGCTCAAAATCGATATTTTAGGTGCCCAAAAGTCGATATGTGCATGCATCTTCAGTACCTGTTTATATCTCAAATTCAATCTCAAAACACCCGAAAATTCGATATTTTAGGGTCCAAGAAGCGATCTGTACATGCCTACTCCGTGTTAGAGTATTTTCAAAATGTAGGCCCAAAACATGCAAAAAATCGATATTTTAGGTGCCCAAAGTTAATATGTGCATGAATCTTCTGTACCCGTTTAATCTCAAATTCAGTCTCAAAACACCCGAAAATTCGATACTTTGGGGTCCCAGAAGCGATCCGTACATGCCTACTCCGTATTAGAGTATTTTCAAAATACAGGCCCAAAACATGCTGAAAATCGATATTTTAGGTGCCCAAAGTCGATATCTCAAATTCAGGCACAAAACACCCGAAAATTCGATATTTTGGGGTCCCAGAAGCGATCCGTACATGCCTACTCCGTATTAGAGTATTTTCAAAATACAGGCCCAAAACATACTGAATATCGATTTTTTAGGTGCCCAAAAGTCGTTATGTGCATGAATCATCTGTACCCGTTTATATCTCAAATTCAGGGTCAAAACACCTGAAAATTCGATATATTGGGGTCCAAGAAGCGATTTGTACATGCCTACTCAGATACAGGCCCAAAACATGCTGAAAATCGATATTTTAGGTGCCCAAAGTCAATATGTGTATGCATCTTCTGCACCCGTATATCCCAAATTCAACCTCAAAACATCCGAAAATTCGATATTTTGGGGTCCAAGAAGCGATCTGTAAAGGCCTACTCCGTGTTAGAGTATTTTCAAGATACAAGACCAAAACATACTGAAAATCGATCTTGTAGGTGCCCATAAGTCGATATGTGCATGCATCTTCTGTACCCGTTTATATCTCAAATTTAGGCTCAAAACACCCGAAAATTCGATATTTTGGGGTCCCAGAAGCGATCTGTACATGGCTACTCAGATACAGACCCAAAACATGCTGAAAATCGATATTTTATGTGCCCAATGTCAATATGTGTATGCATATTCTGCACCCGTTTATATCCCAAATTTAACCTCAAAATGCCCGAAAATTTGATATTTTTTGGTCCCATACGCGATCTGTACATGCCTACTCAGTGATAGAATGTTTTCAAATTATAAGCTCAAAACATGCTAAAAATCGATATTTTAAGTGTCAAAAGTCGATATGTGCATACATCTTCTGTACCCGTTTATATCTCAAATTCAGGCTCAAAACACCCGAAAATTTGGTATTTTTGGGTCCAAGAAGCGATCTGTACATGCCTACTCCTAGTTAGAATGTTTTCAAGATACAGACCCAAAACATGCTCAAAATCGATATTTTAGGTGCCCAAAAGTCGATATGTGCATGCATCTTCAGTACCCGGTTATATATCAAATTCAGACTAAAAACACCCGAAAATTCGATATTTTGGGGTCCAAGTAGCGATCTGTACATGCCTACTCCGTGTTAGAGTATTTACAAAATACAGGCCCAAAACATATTGAAAATCGATCTTTTAGGTGCCCAAAAGTCGATATGTGCATGCATAATCTGTACCCGTTTATATCTTAAACTCAGGCTCAAAATACCTGAAAATTCGATATTTTTGGGTCCAAGAAGCGATTTGTACATGCCTACTCAAAAGCAGGCCCAAAACATGCTGAAAATCGATATTTTAGATGCCCAAAGTCAATATGTGTATGCATCTTCTGCACCCGTTTATTTCCCAAATTCAACCTCAAAACACCCAAAAATTTGATATTTTGGGGTCCCAGAAGCGATCTGTACATGCCTACTCAGTGCTAGAATATTTTCAAAATATAGCCCCAAAACATGCTGAAAATCGATATTTTAGGTGCCCAAAGTCGATATCTCAAATTCAGGCACAAAACAAACGAAAATTCGATATTTTGGGGTCTCAGAAGCAATCCGTACATGCCAACTCCGTATTAGAGTATTTTCAAAATACAGGCCCAAAACATACTGAAAATCGATCTTTTAGGTGCACAAAAGTCGATGTGTGCATGCATCTTCTGTACCCGTTTATATCTCAAATTCAGGCTCAAAACACCCGAAATTTCGATATTTTGGGGTCCCAGAAGCGATCTCTACATGCCTACTCAGTGCTAGAATATTTTCAAAATATAGGCCCAAAATATGCTAAAAATCGATATTTTAAGTATCCAAAGTCGATATGTGCATGCATCTTCTGTAACCGTTTATACCTCAAATTCAGGCTCAAAACACCGGAATATTCGGTATTTATGGGTCGTATAAGCGATCTGTAGATGCCTACTCCTAGTTAGAATATTTTCAGGATACAGACCCAAAACATGCTCAAAATTGATATTTTAGGTGCCCAAAAGTCGATATGTGCATGCATCTTCAGTACCCGTTTATATCTCAAATTCAGTCTCAAAACACCCGAAAATTCGATATTTTAGGGTCCAAGAAGCGATCTGTACATGCCTACTCCGTGTTAGAGTATTTTCAAAATACAGGCCCAAAACATGCTAAAAATCGATATTTTAGGTGCCGAAAGTCAATATATGCATGCATCTTCTGTACCCGTTTATATCTCAAATTCAGGCTCAAAACACCCGAAAATTCGATATTTTGGGTTCCCAGAAGCGATCTGTACATGCCTACTCAGTGCTAGAATATTTTCAAAATATAGGCCCAAAACATACTAAAAATCGATATTTTAAGTGTCCAAAGTCGAAATGTGCATGCATCTTCTGTACCCGTTTATACCTCAAATTCAGGCTCAAAACACCCGAAAATTCGGTATTTTTGGGTCCTATAAGCGATTTATACATGCCTACTCCTAGTTAGATTGTTTTTAAGATACAGACCCAAAACATGCTCAAAATCAATATTTTTGGTGCCCAAAAGTCGATATGTGTATGCATCTTCAGTACCCGTTTATATCTCAAATTCAGGCTCAAAACACCCCAAAACATGCTAAAAATCGATATTTTAGGTGCCCAAAGTTGATATCTCAAATTCAGGCACAAAACACCCGAAAATTCGATATTTTGGGGTCCCAGAAGCGATCTGTACATGCCTACTCCGTGTTAGAGTATTTTCATAATACAGGCTTAAAACATACTGACAATCGATCTGTTAGGTGCCCAAAAGTCGATATCTCAAATTCAGGCACAAAACACCCGAAAATTCGATATTTTGGTTTCCCAGAAGCGATCTGTACATGCCTACTCCGTGTTAGAGTATCTACAAAATACAGGCCCAAAACATACTTAAAATCGATCTTTTAGGTGCCCAAAAGTCGATATGTGCATGCATCTTCTGTACCCGTTTATATCTCAAATTCAGGCTCAAAACACCCGAAAATTCGGTATTTTTGGGTCCAAGAAGCGATATGTACATGCCTACTCCGTGTTAGAGTATTTTCAAAATACAGACTCAAAACATGCTCAAAATCGATATTTTAGGTGCCCAAAGTCAATATGTGCATGCATCTTCATTACCCGTTTATATCTCAAATTCAGGCTCAAAACACCCGAAAATTCGATATTTTAGGGTCCAAGAAGCGATCTGTACATGCCTACTCCGTGTTAGAGTATTTTCAAAATACAGGCCAAAAACATGCTCAAAATCGATATTTTAGGTACCCAAAGTCAATATGTGCATGCATCTTCTGTACCCGTTTATATCTCAAATTCAGGCTCAAAAACCCGAAAATTCGATACATTGGGGTCCCAGAAGCGATCTGTACATGCCTACTCAGTGCTAGAATATTTTCAAAATATAGGCCTAAAACATGCTATAAATCGAAATTTTAACTGTCCAAAGTCGATATGTGCATGCATCTTCTGTACCCGTTTATACCTCAAATTCAGGCTCAAAACTCCCGAAAATTCGGTATTTTTGGGTCCTATAAGCGATCTGTACATGCCTACTCCTAGTTAGAATGTTTTCAAGATACAGACCCAAAACATGCCAAAAATCGATATTTTAGGTGCCCAAAAGTCGATATGTGCATGCATCTTCAGTACCCGTTTATATCTCAAATTCAGGCTCAAAACACTCGAAAATTCGATATTTTGGGTGTACAAGACCCTTCTTACAACAACATGTAACATAAACACCAGACGATAACAAACACAAGAGGGTACCCATTTTACCCTACAATTTCTCACTGTCATCTCTAAACTCAAGAGAGAGAGGGAGAGAAAGTGAGAGAGAGAGAAAGAGGGAGAGAGAGAGAGAGGAGAATTGGGTGGAGCTTAAATATACTCCACCCCTTTTTAAAAGTACCAGGAACTCCAATAGAGAATGTATATAAGCAGTGAAGTTGAACTAAAATGTAGGATTTCCTAAACTGACTCCCAGGGCTATAACCTGTCTCCATAAGAGAGAGACACAGGCATATAAGACAAGGCATTAAATATAATTCCCTGTATAGAGATAAGTATGTATAAATAAATTAAGCCTAAAGAAACTTGTGCAGTCACTTTACCTTAGAACACCACAACGCCAAGCTCGCTACCTAATACCACAACAACCACAACAACAACAACAACTACTACGACTACACTTCGGACTAAGGTACTGTATCAGATCCTGAACGAGTTAAAGCCTTAGAGGACTGGTACATTTTGATGGCAGCGGTGTTTTGCAACAAAGCAAGTTGCAAGGTAAAGACTTCACGGGAGTACAGTGACTAACATAGTTCAAGGACAAGTTGAAGGAATCTGCTTGTAAATTCTCTCAAGTAATTTCTTCAGTGGGTAATCTTACGACCTCTAACGAGGGAGATAAACCACAAATTCTTCACCTACAAGAAACACCTGCTTCAACATAACTGCAACTGACCTACAGAGAACCTCATCTACTTCACAACAAACAATCATCACTTCATCACTACGGCGATCCTGTTACGTAAATGCTTTCGTAAGGACAACGCCATCACTCCATCACCTCCACGCTGACGCCTCCTTATACGTAAATACTCTCGTATAAGACAAGTCAACGTTCATCATCTTCACTCCAATTACGACTGTTAGTGTGTTAGTTTGTTAGTGTGCGAGCTAACTAATCATCGCTTCGTCACTTCACGGTCGTCGCCCCTTCACCACATCGTCGCCTCGTCAGGCAACGCCCCAACAAAACTTCCATTCGTCGTCATCGTCGTTGCAACTACAGTCAACTAAAGTAGGTACACATTACATGTTACATTACATTAATTTTCACTTGTCCACGAACATGTTAGAAAATAGGTTCCTCAATAACAGCCCAGACAACAGAAAACAAGTGCCACATTAAAACAAAAGTAAAGATATAATCCCCCATTAATCCAAAGGTATCATAACTAACTTCGAATATCCCTGATAATGATTCACTAGCCTCCAAGCTAGATTCCTCTACCTCCCTAAGTTTCGTTTGTGGTTCCAACACATTCGAGTACATTCCTTTCTTTCTCCAAACCTTACCCCCATTAAAGCCTCTATCTGGTATACTGTATTAACCTGTATTTTCTCCAACAATGGCTACTCCTCCACAATCTCCGACTGTCTCTGCTCTTCTAACAACTTCTTCTAACCCCACTAACTCTACTATGCAAGCAATGAGAATTTTACCCACCCACAATTATTCAAAGTACTATACGGGAGATAATCCACAGAATTTAACGTCATATGCTACATTCAGACAGTTACTTATTGATGTTTTTGGGGATGGTAAACTACATAATTCATTATCATGGGTTCAGAGAATAATTAAAACAAAGGCGGACAACATAAATACAAGTGAACCAGCAAAAGCACTTGCACTATCAGGGTCCCTAGCTTTAAATTCGAAGGAATCTCGTATCATACATCGTGAATTACAGATTACTCAATCCAAGGGTACGAAGATTTTTAATTTTGATGCCACACCTACTCAAGGGGAATCACAGGGAAAACGTTGCAAACACTGTAACGAAAGTAATCATAAATACAGTCATTTACATGAGTCAAAGTCGCATTCCTTAGATGAATGCATGATCCATAACAGAATGAAACGGAACTGGCACAGTCGAAATATGATGCATGAAACGAGACCGCCACAATATTAAAACGTACCGAAAATATAACTGTAGGCCCTGTCGTCGCATTTACCAATAATATACTATAATTCCCTGTCCTAGTATCACATAGTAACACCCCCTTAATGATAGACACAGGCGCCGCAGTTTCCTTGTTATCGGATAATTCCTTTAACAAATTGAGCAAATTAGGTCCCCAGCAGCATTTATAAACCAAGATTGAACAGGTGACATAGAATTGTCAACCATAATAGGCAATAAATTACAGGTCTTAGGGAAACTAACCCTTCCTGTACGGTTAGCCAAGGGAACTAACCATATTCATAATGAATTTTATATAATACGAAATTATAAACTAGGTTTATCATACCTTATTAAACAAACCATAATAATAAACCCTAAACATAAAATAATACATTTTAGGAATTAATGTATTCAAATACAGGATTATCCAGGCCAAAATATATAAGTCCAGGTAATGTTAACCCTATACGTATTGAAAATGAGGGAAATAACCCCATTATCATAAAGGCCATTGCTGCATATAATATTATATTAACTCCAAATTTCGTCCATAAATTGAAGGTACATCTTCCATCTCATGTACAGCCACACACTACCGTTCTATCCTTAATAGAACTAGTAAAATAATATATAACCAGGGATTAATTTACTTAACTAATGTAAACAGTGAAAATGTCACTGATATTAATAAACCATTTACCAATATTCATGTAAAGAAAGGAACATATCTATGTGATCTGTACAGATGGAAGTTAGACCAATACCACAAGGAAATATTGTATCGGTTCTTACCGAAGGATAAATAGATAGTCACGTACGAGCAACTTAGAAATTTGGTCAGTGGACGCGATTTTCCACTTTATCGTGATAATCTCATCACTATACTAGCCACATATTAAAATGCGATTGCCCTACCTGGTGAATTATTAGAAAAAAAAAAAATACCATTACTCTAATATCTCCTTAACCCATTTACTCGAGCATATAGACTACCGTACCGCATAGTACACAGAAAGTTGTAAACGAAATATTAAATGAAATGATGGATGAAGGCATTATTAAGAATTCTAATTCCCATTTTAACAGCCCAATGTTTTTGGTTTCAAGAAACAAATAATGGTGATTTTAGGCCAGTCATTGATTGCAGAAAATTAAATAATGCTACACTTAAAGATAAATATTCCCTCCCTCCTTTAAGATGTTTTGTCTAACATTGGTGAAACAAAACCTATGATATTCTCCACATTAGACTTGGTCAGTGGAAACTGGCAAGTAACATTCGATGATAAAATTCAACCCATTACAACATTTAATACTTCCCATGGTTATTATGAATACATTCGTAGACCATTTGGTTTATGTAATGCTTCATCCACATTTCAGCATATGATCAATTTTCGTATTGGTTTTATTAATAACGTAGTCATCGCTAATCTCAACGATTTGATTATTTTCATAGTAAGTAACTATAACGAAGGTTATACAGAGATTACATTAGGTAGGCCTCAAACTTTAAATGTCTATGTCTCAGTTTCTGACCAGGAACTTATCATTTTAGGTTATCCATTTAACCGCCCCTGTGCTCCATACACAATCTGATAAAATACGAGCAATGAGAGTATTCACTATTCTAAATAAATGTTACTAACATAAAATCATTCTTGGTCTTATGTTCTTATATAGAATCTTTGTAAAGTATTTTCCCAAGTAACTAAACACCTAAATAATCCCCTCGAGAAAGATACAAATTTTGTAAGGATGCCAGAAAAACAGCTAAGCTTTGAATTATTAAAGGTTAATTAATGTAAGCTTCAATTCTTACGTTCCCAAATATTCATTGTCTTTTATGGAGTGTACAGATGCTTCTTCAGTAGGCTACGGCGCTGTACTTATGTAAGAGATAGCTACGGGTCTATGTCAGGTATGTACTTAAGCTTAGAGAATATTAAGTACGCAGATTACTCGTTACTCTGTAACAAAACAGGAAACTTAAAGCAATATTATGGGCACTTCGTACTTTTAGAGAAATCATATTAGGCTATCCTTTACATGTTTTCGCAAATTATCAAACGATCCGTGGCTTACTATAACCTCAAACCCTAACGGGAAAATTAGCCAGATAATGTCTAACAATTCAGGAATTTCTCCCGCATATTGATATTAACTATCTTTTAGGACGATTAATAAAGTAGTAGATCCCTTAAACAGTTATCTTGTCCTTTTAGTTCCGAGGACACCAATGGACTTTGACCTTAATGCGGTTCGTAAACATTAGCAAACAATTCTATGATGAATGTAATAAAATATTCATTAAAAACTGAGGATGAAAATAATGGCCCAAAATTACCCAGTCACTTAAATATATTTTCCCTTCATGATGATATTATTTACAGAAAACTTAGGAAACGTGACGTAAAAACAATCAAATAGTGATACAACAAATAATGATTCCCTCAGTATTAATTACCCTTATATCATAATACAGCAGCAAGGCATCCTGGGAGAGATAGGTACCTGACCACTCTCCATACAATACCCCATTACCATAAACTAAGGGTAGATGATGAAACACATATATCGCTCAGTGCGAAGCAGACAATGCAAATAAAGGCCATACATTTGGACCTGTTCCATGACGGGAATCCCTAATCCTGGACGAATCATGGGACGTAGTAGGAATAGATCTACTTTCCTTAACAATTCCGAATCAGGACGCAAATAAGTTATTACCAATGGTTAACCATTTTCTAGATATTTGGTGGCGGCCACACTATGATAAAAACCGCAAAGGTAAGTGCACATATATATAAAAAAAAACCAACTTCATATGACCATATACATGTCTCGATATTATAAAAGGTATCTGATTTCTACGATATTAAGCAAACGTTTGTATGACCATATCTCCCAGCATTTAATGGGTTAACAAAACGGCAGCACCGTAAAAATACTAGAAGTACTTAGTGGCACAGAAACAAGGAAAATCCCTCCACATGGGAAGACTGCATCGATATGACGGTCAATAAACACTACAAAAAACGGAAATAAAGGGAAAAACTCCACATGAAATACTATATGGCGTATGGATACGTCTTTCATATGATATAAAATTGCCACACAGAAGCCATGATACAACGTGGACAACTACACTGAACGACAGTGAGTTGCATTTCAACAATTTCATCATGATGTACAAAACGATCTACAGGCTTGCATGAATATAATGCGTGATAGCCTACATAACAAAACAAATTATGAGCTTGCATGAATATAATGCGTGATAGCCTACATAACAAAACAAATTATGAGCTTGCATGAATATAATGCGTGATAGCCTACATAACAAAACAAATTATGAGCTTGCATGAATATATAGCGTGATAGCCAACATAACAAAACAAATTATGAGCTTGCATGAATATAATGCATGATAGCCAACATAACAAAACAAATTATGAGCTTGCATGAAAATAATGCGTGATTGCCAACATAACAAAACAAATTATGAGCTTGCATGAATATAATGCGTGATAGCCTACATAACAAAACAAATTATGAGCTTGCATGAATATAATGCGTGATAGCCTACATAACAAAACAAATTATGAGCTTGCATGAATATAATGCGTGATAGCCTACATAACAAAACAAATTATGAGCTTGCATGAATATAATGCGTGATAGCCAACATAACAAAACAAATTATGAGCTTGCATGAATATAATGCATGATAGCCAACATAACAAAACAAATTATGAGCTTGCATGAAAATAATGCGTGATTGCCAACATAATAAAACAAATAACTCAATATGTTCACTCCAAGTGATAACGGGTACCCGATCGAATCTTCACACTTCTTTAGTAGGTAATAAACCTATAATAATGCATAATTTTACCAGGCGGTTGATATTGTTTATGTAAAGAGAATAAAGAAATTGGTAAAAGCGCGCAAAACCCAACATCCACAATGAAACCAATCAATATCTCTTGAACAGTAACAATTCCTCTTCCTAGTAATTTTATCCCTACTATTGATGATAATAATATAAACATTTATAAACAAAAACTCCGATCGGTTTCCAATGATATATAATAATTTTTCTTACGGATGTGGCCCACATCAACCTATATAACAATTTTCGTGTTTATACTCGCGGCGCCTATTAGCTCCGACGAAGTGCATCAAGCGGATAAAGATGACGTCTACATTCTGAGAGCTCTCGTTTACAATTTTATCAAACAGTTGAAAAGAAAAAGGAAATAATAAAATATTGGGGAAGAACGATATTATCATTAATTTTTATAAGGTATCTGACTTATTACATAAATTTTCTGCCATTGAGCAGTGTGTACAGATAAGGTATTTAATGATACACTAGTTTTGTTTGACAGGTATCACACAAATGAAGTTCCCAATTTACATGTGTTATATTCTAAGGTGTCCTTTCACCATTGGGCGCCCTAGGAAGGAATTCAGCGACTCAAATAATATTGCTCGCTTATTATACAAAAAAAAAAAAAAAAATAATGGCTTAGAACCATCATCACAGCCCAGAGCGTGATTGGGATATTTTAAGCGGAATTTCATCAACACTATTTGGTAAGGCTTAGATAGTAATATACAAGCATTATCCCATAAATAAAAAGGTTGCGGGACAAGCCGTTGCAAATCAAGATAAGATAAAGTAACAGGTATATACTGTATTAGAGTGCAAATCATTGCACAGAAATTAAATACGATTTATATAACTTTACATGATCAACGAATGAAAAGAACTACATATATGGAATAATCATATCATGTTTTAGGCTTCTATTTATTTCTGTGAATTAGCAGGAAATGAATTGCAGGTGAGGAACAGAGAGAAATGACAACCATTTATTTCTTAAGAGAATATTTACTGCGATTAAGGTAAGATTAACTCACAATTATTACCACTCCAACAGCTACGAAATATAATGGTATAATCAATGATGAAATACCATCTTACTTATTATCTTCATACACCTACTTGGTATATTATTATACATTCATGCGTAGTATATTACTAGAAGATCATAATCCCATCATTATTCACATAAAAGATAAAATGTTTTTCCCAAGCTACGTACTTCACCAATTCCCTATGAAAATGGAAGTAATCCTTTAACATTCGATTTTCATCCAATAAGTATTATACTTAGTGATGATGTCATCAGTGACACACAACACTTCAAGTGCCATGTTGCATATCTTCATATATGTTTGTCTTGCATATTTCTTTGCATTTAAGTTGCATATAAATCTCCTAAGGATGCAAAATCTCTACTTGCTTGGAATCAAAGTAATACTAATCAAGCCCTATATGCATGTACATTCATATCTATTACTAATCAATATCTCTTTTCATCATCAATTTTAATTTCCACTATCTATACTTACCTGCTGATACACAATTAACATTAATTTACCCTAATCACCCTACACATGGTATGGTTACAGGCTACTATAAAGAAACGGACTCATAGGAAATACGATCCAAGGGGATCGTTACCTTGCCTAATAAACATAAACGTGCTTGACAACATGACATAATCTTTTCCACCTTTAAACATATTTCATTTAAAGTCGACTTGTTTAACATCTCCTCATTATCAGTTGTTTCGGAAAAAGTGCAACTATTATGTTATTCAAGGAGAATAGGCTTCAATCATCCTTATTATATAATTTGATTCTTCCATATATTGAAAAAAAAAAAAAAAAAAACTGAGTACCAATGTTTATTATCCACTGTCTTATCTTTCTGCCATGTACTATCATATTTATGTATTGTATAAGAACGAACTATCGAGGTATACTGAATTATGTTGTATTGAAAAGAATAGGACTGTTATTTCACAGCCTAGCAACACGGCCCCTTATTAATGTGTGAACCTTTAGCATAGGTTAGCTTATATACACACAATAACATGCACCTAGCTAAACACATTAATTTTAAGATGATTTTTATGTGACAATGTATTAATATTCATGTATTAATGATACTATCTATGTTCATTTATGTACAAGATGTGCCTATGTCTTAATGTCTATTTTAGGTTACTATACATGTCTTCATTGTTACTATCTTAATTATCATGTACCGTACCAACATTGTGAACTGGCCTTCTATTAAATAAAGCTTTAATGCCTGGGGGGCCAGGCGGGTAGCGTGATAGAGCGATGTACAAGACCCTTCTTACAACAACATGTAACATAAACACCAGACGATAACAAACACAAGAGGGTACACATTTTACCCTACAATTTCTCACTGTCATCTCTAAACTCAAGAGAGAGAGGGAGAGAAAGTGAGAGAGAGAGAAAGAGGGAGAGAGAGAGAGAGGAGAATTGGGTGGAGCTTAAATATACTCCACCCCTTTTTAAAAGTACCAGGAACTCCAATAGAGAATGTATATAAGCAGTGAAGTTGAACTAAAATGTAGGATTTCCTAAACTGACTCCCAGGGCTATAACCTGTCTCCATAAGAGAGAGACACAGGCATATAAGACAAGGCATTAAATATAATTCCCTGTATAGAGATAAGTATGTATAAATAAATTAAGCCTAAAGAAACTTGTGCAGTCACTTTACCTAAGAACACCACAACGCCAAGCTCGCTACCTAATACCACAACAACCACAACAACAACAACAACTACTACGACTACACTTCGGACTAAGGTACTGTATCAGATCCTGAACGAGTTAAGGCCTTAGAGGACTGGTACATGGGGTCCAAGAAGCGATCTGTACATGCCTACTCTGTATTAGAGTATTTTCAAAATACAAGCCCAATACATGCTGAAAATCGATATTTTTGGTGCCCTAAGTCAATATGTACATGAATCTTCTGTACCCGTTTATATCTCAAATTCAGGCTCAAAACACCCGAAAATTCGATATTTTGGGGTCCCAGAAGCGATCTGTACATGCCTACTCAGTGCTAGAATATTTTCAAATTATGCCTAGGCATAAAACATGCTGAAAATCGATATTTTAGGTGCCCAAAGTCGATATCTCAAATTCATGCACAAAACACCCGAAAATTCGATATTTTGGGGTCCCAGAAGCGATCTGTACATGCTTACTCCATATGAGAGTATTTTCAAAATACAGGACCAAAACATACTAAAAATCGATCTTTTAGGTGCCCAAAAGTCGATATGTGCATGCATCATCTGTACCCGTTTATAACTCAAATTCAGGCTCAAAACACCTGAAAATTCGATATTTTGGGGTCCAAGAAGCGATTTGTATATGCCTACACAGATACAGGCCCAAAACATGCTGAAAATCGATATTTTAGGTGCCCAAAGTCAATATGTGTCTGCATCATCTGCACCCGTTTATATCCTAAATTCAACCTCAAAACACCCGAAAATTCGATATTTTGGGGTCCCAGAAGCGATCTGTACATGCCTACACTGTGTTAGAGTATTTTCAAAATACAGGCCCAAAACATACTAAAAATCGATCTTTTAGGTGCCCAAAAGTCGATATGTGAATGCATCTTCTGTACCCGCTTATATCTCAAATTCAGGCCAAAAAACACCCGAATATGCGATATTTTGGAGTCCCAGAAGCGATCTGTACATGCCTACTCAGATACAAGCCCAAAACATGCTGAAAATCGATATTTTGGGTGCCCAAAGTCAATATGTGTCTGCATCTTCTGCACCCGTTTATATCCCAAATTCGACCTCAAAACACCCGAAAATTCGATATTTTGGGGTCCCAGAAGCGATCTGTACAAGCCTACTTAGTGCTAGAATATTTTCAAAATATAGGCCCAAAACATGCTAAAAATCGATATTTTAGGTGCCCAAAGTCGATATCTCAAATTCAGGCACAAAACACCCATAAATTCGATATTATGGGGTCCCAGAAGCGATCTGTACATGCCTACTCAGTGTTAGAATATTTTCAAAATACAAGCCAAAAACATGCTGAAAATCGATATTTTAGGTGCCCAAAGTCAATATGTACATGAATCTTCTGCACCCGTTTATTTCCCAAATTCAACTTCAAAACACCCGAAAATTCGATATTTTGGGGTCCCAGAAGCGATCTGTACATGCCTACTCAGTGCTAGAATATTTTCAAAATATAGGCCCAAAACATGCTAAAAATCGATCTTTTAGGTGCCCAAAAGTCGATATGTGCATGCATCATCTGTACCCGTTTATATCTCAAATTCAGGCTCAAAACACCTGAAAATTCTATATTTTGGGGTCTAAGAAGAGATTTGTATATGCCTACTCAGATTCAGGCCCAAAACATGCTGAAAATCGATATTTTAAGTGACCAAAGTCAATATGTGTATGCATCTTCTGCACCCGTTTATATCCTAAATTCAACCTCAAAACACCCGAAAATTCGATATTTTGGGGTCCCAGAAGCGATCTGTACATGCCTACTCCGTGTTAGAGTATTTTCAAAATACAGACCAAAAACATGCTGAAAATCAATATTTTAGGTGCCCAAAGTCAATATTAGCATTAATCTTCTGTACTCGTTTATATCTCAAATTCAAGCTCAAAACACCCGAAAAGTCGATATTTTGGGGTCCCAGAAGCGATCTGTACATGCCTACTCCGTGTTAGAGTATTTTCAAAATACAGGCCCAAAACATACTAAAAATCGATCTTTTACGTGCCCAAAAGTCGATATCTTAAATTCAGGCACAAAACACCCGAAAATTCGATATTGTGGGGTTCCAGAAACGATCTGTACATGCCTACTCCGTGTTAGAGTATTTTCAAAATACAAACCAAAACATGCCAAAAATCGATATTTTAGGTGCCCAAAAGTCGATATGTGCATGCATCTTCAGTACCCGTTTATATCTCAAATTCCGGCTTAAAACACCCGAAAATTCGATATTTTGGGGTCCAAGAAGCGATCTGTACATGCCTACTCAGTATTAGAGTATTTTCAAAATACAAGCCCAATACATGCTGAAAATCGATATTTTTGGTGCCCAAAGTCAATATGTATATGAATCTTCTGTACCCGTTTATATCTCAAATTCAGGCTCAAAACACCCGAAAAATCGATATTTTGGGGTCCCAGAAGCGATCTGTACATGCCTACTCAGTGCTAGAAAATTTTCAAAATATGCCTAGGCCTAAAACATGCTGAAAATCGATATTTTAGGTGCCCAAAGTCGATATCTCAAATTCATGCACAAAACACCAGAAAATTCGATATTTTGGGGTCCCAGAAGCGATCTGTACATGCTTACTCCGTATGAGAGTATTTTCAAAATACAGGCCCAAAACATACTAAAAATCGATCTTTTAGGTGCCCAAAAGTCGATATGTGCATGCATCATCTGTACCCGTTTATATCTCAAATTCAGGTTCAAAACACCTGAAAATTCGATATTTTGGGGTCCAAGAAGCAAATTGTATATGCCTACTCAGATACAGGCCCAAAACATGCTGAAAATCGATATTTTAGGTGCCCAAAGTCAATATGTGTATGTATCTTTTGCACCCGTTTATATCCTAAATTCAACCTCAAAACACCCGAAAATTCGATATTTTGGGGTCCCAGAAGCGATCTGTACATGCCTACTCCGTGTTAGAGTATTTTCAAAATACAGGCCCAAAACATTCTAAAAATCGATCTTTTACGTGCCCAAAAGTCGACATCTCAAATTCAGGCACAAAACACTCGAAAATTCGATATTGTGGGGTCCCAGAAGCGACCTGTTCATGCCTACTCCGTGTTAGAGTATTTACAAAATACAGGCCCAAAACATACTGAAAATCGATCTTTTAGGTGCCCAAACGTCGATATGTGAATGCATCTTCTGTACCCGTTTATATCTCAAATTCAAGCTCAAAACACCCGAAAATTCGGTATTTTTGGGTCCTATAAGCGATCTGTACATGCCTACTCCTAGTTAGAATGTTTTCAAGATACAGACCCAAAACATGCCAAAAATAGATATTTTAGGTGCCCAAAAGTCAATATGTGCATGCATCTTCAGTACCAGTTTATATCTCAAATTCAGGCTCAAAACACCCGAAAATTCGATATTTTTGGGTCCAAGAAGCGATCTGTACATGCCTACTCAGTGCTAGAATATTTTCAAAATATAGGCCCAAAACATGCTAAAAATCGATCTTTTAAGTGCCCAAAAGTCGATATGTGCATGCATCATCTGTACCCGTTTATATCTCAAATTCAGGCTCAAAATACCCGAAATTTCGATATTTTGGGGTCCCAGAAGCGATCTGTACATGCCTACTCAGATACAGGCCCAAAACATGCTGAAATTCGAAATTTTAGGTGCCCAAAGTCAATATGTGTATGCATCTTCTGCACCCGTTCATTTCCCAAATTCAACCTCAAAACACCCGAAAATTCGATATTTTGGGGTCCCAGAAGCGATCTGTACATGCCTACTCAGTGCTAGAATATTTTCAAAATATAGGTTCAAAACATGCTAAAAATCGATATTTTAGGTGCCCAAAGTCGATATCTCAAATTCAGGAACAAAACACCCACAAATTCAATATTATGGGGTCCCAGAAGCGATCTGTACATGCTTACTCTGTGTTAGAGTATTTTCAAAATACACACCCAAAACATGCTCAAAATCGATATTTTAGGTGCCCAAAGTCAATATGTGCATGTATCTTCTGGACCCGTATATATCTCAAATTCAGGCTCAAGACACCAGAAAATTCGATATTTTGGGGTCCCAGAAGCGATCTGTACATGCCTACTCAGTGCTAGAATATTTTATAAATATAGGCCTAAAACATGCTAAAATTCGATATTTTAAGTGTCCAAAGTAGATATGTGCATGCATCTTCTGCACCCGTTTATTTCCCAAATTCAACTTCAAAACACCTGAAAATTCGATAATTTGGGGTCCCAGAAGCGATCTGTACATGCCTACTCAGTGCTAGAATATTTTCAAAATATAGGCCCAAAACATGCTAAAAATCGATCTTTTAGGTGCCCAAAAGTCGATATGTGCATGCATCAGCTGTACCCGTTTATATCTCAAATTCAGGCTCAAAACACCTGAAAATTCTATATTTTGGGGTCTAAGAAGCGATTTGTATATGCCTACTCAGATTCAGGCCCAAAACATGCTGAAAATCGATATTTTAAGTGCCCAAAGTCAATATGTGTATGCATCTTCTGCACCCGTTTATATCCTAAATTCAACCTTAAAACACCCGAAAATTCGATATTTTGGGGTCCCAGAAGCGATCTGTACATGCCTACTCCGTGTTAGAGTATTTTCAAAATTCAGGACCAAAACATACTAAAAGTCGATCTTTTACGTGCCAAAAAGTTGATATCTCAAATTCAGACACAAAACACCCGAAAATTCGATATTTTGGGGTCCCTGAAGCGATCTGTACATGCCTACTCCGTGTTAGAGTATTTAAAAAACATAGGCCCAAAACATACTGAAAATCGATCTTTTAGGTGCCCAAAAGTCGATATGTGAATGCATCTTCTGTACCCGTTAATATCTCAAATTCAGGCTCAAAACACCCGAAATTTCGATATTTTGGGGTCCCAGAAGCGATCTGTACATGCCTACTCAGATACAGGCCCAAAACATGCTGAAAATCGAAATTTTAGGTGCCCAAAGTCAATATGGGTATGCATCTTCTGCACCCGTTTATTTCCCAAATTCAACCTCAAAACACCCGAAAATTCGATATTTTGGGGTCCCACAAGCGATCTGTACATGCCTACTCAGTGCTAGAATATTTTCAAAATATAGATTCAAAACATGCTAAAAATCGATATTTTAGGTGCCAAAAGTCGATATCTCAAATTCAGGCACAAAACACCCATAAATTCGATATTATGGGGTCCCAGAAGTGATCTGTACATGCTTACTCTGTGTTAGAGTATTTTCAAATTACACACCCAAAACATGCTCAAAATCGATATTTTAGGTGCCCAAAGTCAATATGTGCATGTATCTTCTGGAACCGTATATATCTCAAATTCAGGCTCAAGACACCCGAAAATTCGATATTTTGGGGTCCCAAAAGCGATCTGTACATGCCTACTCAGTGCTAGAATATTTTCAAAATATAGGCCTAAAACATGCTAAAAATCGATATTTTAAGTGTCCAAAGTAGATATGTGCATGTATCTTTTGTACCCGTTCATATCTCAAATTCAACCTCAAAACACCCAAAAATTCGGTATTTTTGGGTCCTATAAGCGATCTGTACATGCCTACTCCTAGTTAGAATGTTTTCAAGATACAGACCCAAAACATGCCAAAAATAGATATTTTAGGTGCCCAAAAGTCAATATGTGCATGCATCTTCAGTACTCGTTTATATCTCAAATTCAGGCTTAAAACACCCGAAAATTCGATATTTTGGGGTCCCAGAAGCGATCTGTACATGCCTACTCAGTGCTAGAATATTTTCAAAATATAGGCCTAAAACATGCTAAAAATCGATATTTTAAGTGTCCAAAGTAGATATGTGCATGCATCTTCTGCACCCGTTTATTTCCCAAATTCAACTTCAAAACACCTGAAAATTCGATATTTTGGGGTCCCAGAAGCGATCTGTACATGCCTACTCAGTGCTAGAATATTTTCAAAATATAGACCCAAAACATGCTAAAAATCGATCTTTTAGGTGCCCAAAAGTCGATATGTGCATGCATCATCTGTACCCGTTTATATCTCAAATTCAGGCTCAAAACACCTGAAAATTCTATATTTTGGGGTCTAAGAAGCGATTTGTATATGCCTACTCAGATTCAGGCCCAAAACATGCTGAAAATCGATATTTTAAGTGCCCAAAGTCAATATGTGTATGCATCTTCTGCACCCGTTTATATCCTAAATTCAACCTTAAAACACCCGAAAATTCGATATTTTGGGGTCCCAGAAGCGATCTGTACATGCCTACTCCGTGTTAGAGTATTTTCAAAATTCAGGCCCAAAACATACTGAAAGTCGATCTTTTACGTGCCAAAAAGTTGATATCTCAAATTCAGACACAAAACACCCGAAAATTCGATATTTTGGGGTCCCTGAAGCGATCTGTACATGCCTACTCCGTGTTAGAGTATTTAAGAAATACAGGCCCAAAACATATTGAAAATCGATCTTTTAGGTGCCCAAAAGTCGATATGTGAATGCATCTTCTGTACCCGTTTATATCTCAAATTCAGGCTCAAAACACCCGAAATTTCGATATTTTGGGGTCCCTGAAGCGATCTGTACATGCCTACTCAGATACAGGCCCAAAACATGCTGAAAATCGAAATTTTAGGTGCCCAAAGTCAATATGGGTATGCATCTTCTGCACCCGTTCATTTCCCAAATTCAACCTCAAAACACCCGAAAATTCGATATTTTGGGGTCCCAGAAGCGATCTGTACATGCCTACTCAGTGCTAGAATATTTTCAAAATATAGATTCAAAACATGCTAAAAATCGATATTTTAGGTGCCCAAAGTCGATATCTCAAATTCAGGCACAAAACACCCATAAATTCGATATTATGGGGTCCCAGAAGCGATCTGTACATGCTTACTCTGTGTTAGAGTATTTTCAAATTACACACCCAAAACATGCTCAAAATCGATATTTTAGGTGCCCAAAGTCAATATGTGCATGTATCTTCTGGACCCGTATATATCTCAAATTCAGGCTCAAGACACCCGAAAATTCGATATTTTGGGGTCCCAGAAGCGATCTGTACATGCCTACTCAGTGCTAGAATATTTTCAAAATATAGGCCTAAAACATGCTAAAAATCGATATTTTTAAGTGTCCAAAGTAGATATGTGCATGCATCTTTTGTACCCGTTCATATCTCAAATTCAAGCTCAAAACACCCGAAAATTCGGTATTTTTGGGTCCTATAAGCGATCTGTACATGCCTACTCCTAGTTAGAATGTTTTCAAGATACAGACCCAAAACAAGCCAAAAATAGATATTTTAGGTGCCCGAAAGTCAATATGTGCATGCATCTTCAGTACCCGTTTATATCTCAAATTCAGGCTCAAAACACCCGAAAATTCGATATTTTTGGGTCCAAGAAGCGATCTGTACATGCCTACTCAGTGATAGAGCATTTTCAAAATACAAGCCAAAAACATGCTGAAAATCGATATTTTAGGTGCCCAAAGTCAATATGTACATGAATCTTCTGCACCCGTTTATTTCCCAAATTCAACTTCAAAACACCTGAAAATTCGATATTTTGGGGTCCCAGAAGCGATCTGTACATGCCTACTCAGTGCTAGAATATTTTCAAAATATAGGTCCAAAACATGCTAGAAATCGATCTTTTAGGTGCCCCAAAGTCGATATGTGCATGCATCATCTGTACCCGTTTATATCTCAAATTCAGGCTCAAAACACCTGAAAATTCTATATTTTGGGGTCTAAGAAGCGATTTGTATATGCCTACTCAGATTCAGGCCCAAAACATGATGAAAACCGATATTTTAAGTGCCCAAAGTCAATATGTGTATGCATCTTCTGCACCAGTTTATATCCTAAATTCAACCTCAAAACACCCGAAAATTCGATATTTTGGGGTCCCAGAAGCGATCTGTACATGCCTACTCCGTCTTAGAGTATTTTCAAAATTCAGGCCCAAAACATACTGAAAGTCGATCTTTTACGTGCCAAAAAGTTGATATCTCAAATTCAGACACAAAACACCCGAAAATTCGATATTTTTGGGTCCCAGAAGCGATCTGTACATGCCTACTCAGATACATGCCCAAAACATGCTGAAATTCGAAATTTTAGGTGCCCAAAGTCAATATGTGTATGCATCTTCTGCACCCGTTCATTTCCCAAATTCAACCTCAAAACACCCGAAAATTCGATATTTTGGGGTCCCAGAAGCGATCTGTACATGCCTACTCAGTGCTAGAATATTTTCAAAATATAGGTTCAAAACATGCTAAAAATCGATATTTTAGGTGCCCAAAGTCGATATCTCAAATTCAGGCACAAAACACCCACAAATTCAATATTATGGGGTCCCAGAAGTGATCTATACATGCTTACTCTGTGTTAGAGTATTTTCAAAATACACACCCAAAACATGCTCAAAATCGATATTTTAGGTGCCCAAAGTCAATATGTGCATGTATCTTCTGGACCCGTATATATCTCAAATTCAGGCTCAAGACACCCGAAAATTCGATATTTTGGGGTCCCAGAAGCGATCTGTACATGCCTACTCAGTGCTAGAATATTTTCAAAATATAGGCCTAAAACATGCTAAAAATCGATATTTTAAGTGTCCAAAGTAGATATGTGCATGCATCTTCTGCACCCGTTTATTTCCCAAATTCAACTTCAAAACACCTGAAAATTCGATATTTTGGGGTCCCAGAAGCGATCTGTACATGCCTACTCAGTGCTAGAATATTTTCAAAATATAGGCCCAAAACATGCTAAAAATCGATCTTTTTGGTGCCCAAAAGTCGATATGTGCATGCATCATCTGTACCCGTTTATATCTCAAATTCAGGCTCAAAACACCTGAAAATTCTATATTTTGGGGTCTAAGAAGCGATTTGTATATGCCTACTCAGATTCAGGCCCAAAACATGCTGAAAATCGATATTTTAAGTGCCCAAAGTCAATATGTGTATGCATCTTCTGCACCCGTTTATATCCTAAATTCAACCTTAAAACACCCGAAAATTCGATATTTTGGGGTCACAGAAGCGATCTGTACATGCCTACTCCGTGTTAGAGTATTTTCAAAATTCAGGCCCAAAACATACTGAAAGTCGATCTTTTACGTGCCAAAAAGTTGATATCTCAAATTCAGACACAAAACACCCGAAAATTCGATATTTTGGGGTCCCAGAAGCGATCTGTACATGCCTACTCCGTGTTAGAGTATTTAAAAAATACAGGCCCAAAACATACTGAAAATCGATCTTTTAGGTGCCCAAAAGTCGATATGTGAATGCATCTTCTGTACCCGTTTATATCTCAAATTCAGGCTCAAAACACCCGAAATTTCGATATTTTGGGGTCCCAGAAGCGATCTGTACATGCCTACTCAGATACAGGCCCAAAACATGCTGAAAATCGAAATTTTAGGTGCCCAAAGTCAATATGGGTATGTATCTTCTGCACCCGTTTATTTCCCAAATTCAACCTCAAAACACCCGAAAATTCGATATTTTGGGGTCCCAGAAGCGATCTGTACATGCCTACTCAGTGCTAGAATATTTTCAAAATATAGATTCAAAACATGCTAAAAATCGATATTTTAGGTGCCCAAAGTCGATATCTCAAATTCAGGCACAAAACACCCATAAATTCGATATTATGGGGTCCCAGAAGCGATCTGTACATGCTTACTCTGTGTTAGAGTATTTTCAAATTACACACCCAAAACATGCTCAAAATCGATATTTTAGGTGCCCAAAGTCAATATGTGCATGTATCTTCTGGACCCGTATATATCTCAAATTCAGGCTCAAGACACACGAAAATTCGATATTTTGGGGTCCCAGAAGCGATCTGTACATGCCTACTCAGTGCTAGAATATTTTCAAAATATAGGCCTAAAACATGCTAAAAATCGATATTTTAAGTGTCCAAAGTAGATATGTGCATGCATCTTCAGTACCCGTTTATATCTCAAATTCAGGCTCAAAACACCCGAAAATTCGATATTTTGGGGTCCAAGTAGCGATATGTACATGCCTACTCTGTGTTAGAGTATTTTTAAAATACAGGCCTAAAACATGCTGAAAATTGATATTTTAGGTGCCCAAAGTCAATATGTGCATGAATCTTCTGTACCCGTTTATATCATAAATTCAGGCTCAAAACACCCGAAAATTCGATATTTTGGGGTCCAAGAAGCGATATGTACATGCCTTTTCCGTGTTAGAATATTTTCAAAATATAGGCCCAAAACATGCTAAAAATCGATATTTTCGGTGCCCAAAGTCGATATCTCAAATTCATGCACAAAACACCCGAAAATTCGATATTTTGGGGTCCCAGAAGCGATCTGTACATGCTTACTCCGTATGAGAGTATTTTCAAAATACAGGCCCAAAACATACTGAAAATCGATCGTTTAGGTGCCCAAAAGTCGATATGTGCATGCATCATCTGTACCCGTTTATATCTCAAATTCAGGCTCAAAACACCTGAAAATTCGATATTTTGGGGTCCAAGAAGCGATTTGTATATGCCTACTCAGATACAGGCCCAAAACAAGCTGAAAATCGATATTTTAGGTGCCCAAAGTCAATATGTGTATGCATCTTCTGCACCCGTTTATATCCTAAATTCAACCTCAAAACACCCGAAAATTCGATATTTTGGGGTCCCAGAAGCGATCTGTACATGCCTACTCCGAGTTAAAGTATTTTCAAAATACAGGCCCAAAACATACTAAAAATCGATCTTTTACGTGCCCAAAAGTCGATATCTCAAATTAAGGCACAAAACACCCGAAAATTCGATATTGTGGGGTCCCAGAAGCGATCTGTACATGCCTACTCCGTGTTAGAGTATTTACAAAATACAGGCCCAAAACATACTGAAAATCGATCTTTTAGGTGCCCAAAAGTCGATATGTGAATGCATCATCTGTACCCGTTTATATCTCAAATTCAGGCTCAAAACACCCGAATATGCGATATTTTGGGGTCCCAGAAGCGATCTGTACATGGCTACTCAGATACAGGCCCAAAAGATGCTGAAAATCGATATTTTAGGTGACCAAAGTCAATATGTGTATGAATCTTCTGCACCCGTTTATATCTCCAATTAAGGCTGAAAACATCCGAAAATTCGGTATATTTGGGTCCAAGAAGCAATCGGTACATGCTTACTCCGTGTTAGAGTATTTTCAAAATACACACCCAAAACATGCTTAAAAATCGATATTTTAGGTGCCCAAAGTCAATATGTGCATGCATCTTCAGGACCCGTATATATCTCAAATTCAAGCTCAAAACACCCGAAAAGTCGATATTTTGGGGTCCCAGAAGCGATCTGTACATGCCTACTCAGTGCTAGAATATTTTCAAAATATAGGCCTAAAACATGCTAAAAATCGATATTTTAAGTGTCCAAAGTAGATATGTGCATGCATTTTCAGTACCCGTTT
The DNA here is from genome assembly GCA_033782935.1 of Petrolisthes cinctipes. NCBI lineage: Eukaryota > Metazoa > Arthropoda > Malacostraca > Decapoda > Porcellanidae > Petrolisthes > Petrolisthes cinctipes. The sequence goes on along the minus strand of JAWQEG010003336.1, from coordinate 179,487 downwards.
ATATCTCAAAATCAGGCTCAAAACACCCGAAAATTCGATATTTTGGGGTCCAAGAAGCGATATGTACATGCCTACTCCGTGTTAGAGTATTTTCAAATTACAGGCCCAAAACATGCTGAAAATCGATATTTTAGGTGCCCAAAGTCAATATGTGCATGAATCTTCTGTACCCGTTTATATCTTAAATTCAGGCTCAAAACACCCGAAAATTCGATATTTTGGGGTCCTAGAAGCGATATGTACATGCCTATTCCGTGTTAGAATCTTTTCAAAATATAGGCCCAAAACATGCTAAAAATCGATATTTTAGGTGCCCAAAGTCGATATCTCAAATTTATGCAAAAAACACCCAAAAATTCGATATTTTGGGGTCCCAGAAGCGATATGTACATGCCTACTCCGTGTTAGAGTATTTACAAAATACAGGCCCAAAACATACTGAAAATCGATCTTTTAGGTGCCCAAATGTCGATATGTGAATGCATCTTCTGTGCCCGTTTATATCTCAAATTCAGGCTCAAAACACCCGAATATGCAATATTTTGGGGTCGGAGAAGCGATCTGTACATGCCTCCTCAGATACAAGCCCAAAACATGCTGAAAATCGATATTTTAGGTGCCCAAAGTCAATATGTGTATGCATCTTCTGCACCCGTTTATATCCCAAATTCGACCTCAAAACACCCGAAAATTCGATATTTTGGGGTCCCAGAAGCGATCTGTACATGCCTACTCAGTATTAGAATATTTTCAAAATATAGGCCCAAAACATGCTAAAAATCGATATTTTAGGTGCCCAAAGTCGATATCTCAAATTCAGGCACAAAATACCCATAAAATCGATATTATGGGGTCCCAGAAGCGATCTGTACATGCCTACTCCGTGTTAAAGTATTTTCAAAATACAGGCCCAAAACATACTTAAAATCGATCGTTTAGGTGCCCAAAAGTCGATATGTGCATGCATCTTCTGTACCCGTTTATATCTCAAATTCAAGCTCAAAACACCCGAAAATTCGGTATTTTTGGGTCCAATAAGCGATCTGTACATGCCTACTCATAGTTAGAATGTTTTTAAGATACAGACCCAAAACATGCTCAAAATTGATATTTTAGGTGACCAAAAGTCGATATATGCATGCATGTTCAGTACCCGTTTATATCTCAAATTCAGGCTCAAAACACCCGAAAATTCGATATTTTGGGGTCCAAGAAGCGATCTGTACATGCCTACTCCGTATTAGAGTATTTTTAAAATACAGGCCCAAAACATGATGAAAATCGATATTTTAGGTGCCCAAAGTCAATATGTGTATGCATCTTCTGCACCCGTTTATATCCCAAATAAAACCTTAAAACAACCGAAAATTCGATATTTTGGGGTCCCAGAAGCGATCTGTACATGCCTACTCAATGCTAGAATTTTTTCAAAATATTGGCCCAAAACATGCTAAAAATCGATATTTTAGGTGCCCAAAAAAATATCTCAAATTCAGGCTCAAAACTCCCGAAAATTCGATATTTTGGGGTCCCAGAAGCGATCTGTACATGCCTACTCCGTGTTAGAGTATTTTCAAAATACAGACCCAAAACATACTGAAAATCGATCTTTAAGGTGCCCAAAAGTCGATATGTGCATGCATCTTCTGTACCCGTTTATATCTTAAATTCAGGCTCAAAACACCCGAAAATTCGATATTTTGGGGTCTCAGAAACGATCTGTACATGCCTACTCCGTGTTTGAGTATTTTCAAAATACAGGCTGAAAACATACTGAAAATCGATCTTTTACGTGCCCAAAAGTCGATATCTCAAATTCAGGCACAAAACAACCGAAAATTCGATATTTTGGGGTCCAAGAAGCGATTTGTACATGCCTACTCAGTGCTATAATGTTTTCAAAATATAATCTCAAAACATTCTCAAAATCGATAGTTTAGGTGCCCAAAAGTCGATAGGTGCATGCATCTTCTGTACCCGTTTATATCTAAAATTCAGGCTCAAAACACTCGAAATTTCGGTATTTTAGGGTCCAAGAAGCAATCTGTACATGCCTACTCCGTGTTAGAGTATTTTCAAAATACAGACCCAAAACATGCTGAAAATCGATATTTTAGGTTCCCAAAGTGAATATGTGCATGCATCTTCTCTACCCGTTTATATCTCGAATTCAAGCTCAAAACACCCGAAAATTCGATATTTGGGGGTCCCAGAAGCGATGTGTACATGCCTACTCAATGCTAGAATTTTTTCAAAATATAGGCCCAAAACATGCTAAAAATCGATATTTTAGGTGCCGAAAGTCGATATCTCAAATTCAGGCACAAAACACCCGAAAATTCGATATTTTGGGGTCCCAGAAGCGATCGGTACATGCCTACTCCGTCTTCGAGTATTTTCGAAATACAGGCCCAAAACATACTGAAAATCGATCTTTTAGGTGCCAAATAAGTCGATATCTCAAATTCAGGCACAAAACACCTGAAAATTCGATATTTTGGGGTCCAAGAAGCGATCTGTACATGCCTACTCCGTGTTAGAGTATTTTCAAAATACAGGCCCAAAACATACTGAAAATCGATCTTTTAGGTGCCCAAAAGTCGATATCACAAATTCAGGCACAAAACACCCGAAAATTCAATATTTTGGGGTCCCAAAAGCGATCTGTACATGCCTACTCCGTGTTAGAGTATTTTCAAAATACAGACCAAAAACATACTGAAAATCGATCTTTAAGGTGCCCAAAAGTCGATATGTGCATGCATCTTCTGTACCCGTTTATATCTTAAATTCAGGCTTAAAACACCCGAAAATTCGATATTTTGGGGTCCCAGAAACGATCTGTACATGCCTACTCCGTGTTTGAGGATATTCAAAATACAGGCTGAAAACATACTGAAAATCGATCTTTTACGTGCCCAAAAGTCGATATCTCAAATTCAGGAACAAAACACCCGAAAATTCGATATTTTGGGGTCCAAGAAGCGATTTGTACATGCCTACTCAGTGCTATAATGTTTTCAAAATATAATCTCAAAACATTCTCAAAATCGATAGTTTAGGTGCCCAAAAGTCGATATGTGCATGCATCTTCTGTACCCGTTTATATCTCAAATTCAGGCTCAAAACACTCGAAATTTCGGTATTTTAGGGTCCAAGAAGCAATCTGTACATGACTACTCCGTGTTAGAGTATTTTCAAGATACAGACACAAAACATGCTGAAAATCGATATTTTAGGTGCCCAAAGTTAATATGTGCATGCATCTTCTCTAACCGTTTATATCTCAAATTCAAGCTCAAAACACCCGAAAATTCGATATTTGGGGGTCCCAGAAGCGGTCTGTACATGCCTACTCAGTGCTAGAATATTTCCAAAATATAGGCCAAAAAACATGCAAAAAATCGATATTTTAGGTGCCCAAAGTCGATATATCAAATTCAGGCACAAAACACCGGAAAACTCGGTATTTGGGGGACCCAGAAACGATCCGTACATGCCTACTCCGTGTTAGAGTATTTTCAAAATACAGGCCCGAAACATAATGACAATCGATCCTCTAGGAATCTAGGTGCTTAAAAGTCGATATGTGCATGCATCTTCTGTACCCGTTTATATCTCAAATTCAAGCTCAAAACACCCGAAAATTCAGTATTTTGATGTCCTAGAAGCGATCTGTACATGCCTACTCCTAGTTAGAATGTTTTCAAGATACAGACCCAAAACATGCTCAAAATCGATATTTTAGGTGCCCAAAAGTCGATATGTGCATGCATCTTCTGTATCCGTTTATACCTCAAATTCAGGCACAAAACACCCGAAAATTCGATATTTTGGGGTCCCAGAAGCGATCTGTACATGCCTACTCCGTGTTAGAGTATTTACAAAATACAGGCCCAAAACATACTGTAAATCGATCTTTTAGTGGCCCATAAGTCGATATGTGCATGCATCTTCTGTACCCGTTTATATCTCAAATTCAGGCTCAAAACACCCGAAAATTCGATAGTTTGGGGTCCCAGAAGCGATATGTACATGCCTACTCAGTGATAGAATGTTTTCAAAATATTGGCTCAAAACATACTCAAAATCGATATTTTAGGTGCCCAAAGTCAGTATGTGTATGCATCTTCTGCACCCGTTTATATCCCAAATTCAGGCACAAAACACCCGAAAAGTCGATATTTTAGGGTCCAAGAAGCGATCTGAACCTGCCTACTCCGTGTTAGAGTATTTTCAAAATACAGACCCAAAACATGCTAAAAATCTATATTTTAGGTGTCCAAAGTCAATATGTGAATGCATCTTCTGTACCCGTTTATATCTCAAATTCAGGCTCAAAACACCCGAAAATTCGATATTTTGGGGTCCCAGAAACGATCTGTACATGCCTACTCCGTGTTTGAGTATTTTCAAAATACAGGCTGAAAACATACTGAAAATCGATCTTTTACGTGCCCAAAAGTCGATATCTCAAATTCAGGCACAAAACAACCGAAAATTCGATATTTTGGGGTCCAAGAAGCGATTTGTACATGCCTACTCAGTGCTATAATGTTTTCAAAATATAATCTCAAAACATTCTCAAAATCGATAGTTTAGGTGCCCAAAAGTCGATAGGTGCATGCATCTTCTGTACCCGTTTATATCTAAAATTCAGGCTCAAAACACTCGAAATTTCGGTATTTTAGGGTCCAAGAAGCAATCTGTACATGCCTACTAAGTGTTAGAGTATTTTCAAAATACAGACCCAAAACATGCTGAAAATCGATATTTTAGGTTCCCAAAGTGAATATGTGCATGCATCTTCTCTACCCGTTTATATCTCGAATTCAAGCTCAAAACACCCAAAAATTCGATATTTGAGGGTCCCAGAAGCGATGTGTACATGCCTACTCAATGCTAGAATTTTTTCAAAATATAGGCCCAAAACATGCTAAAAATCGATATTTTAGGTGCCCAAAGTCGATATCTCAAATTCAGGCACAAAACACCCGAAAATTCGATATTTTGGGGTCCCAGAAGCGATCGGTACATGCCTACTCCGTCTTCGAGTATTTTCGAAATACAGGCCCAAAACATACTGAAAATCGATCTTTTAGGTGCCAAATAAGTCGATATCTCAAATTCAGGCACAAAACACCTGAAAATTCGATATTTTGGGGTCCCAGAAGCGATCTGTACATGCCTACTCCGTGTTAGAGTATTTTCAAAATACAGGCCCAAAACATACTGAAAATCGATCTTTTAGGTGCCCAAAAGTCGATATCACAAATTCAGGCACAAAACACCCGAAAATTCAATATTTTGGGGTCCCAAAAGCGATCTGTACATGCCTACTCCGTGTTAGAGTATTTTCAAAATACAGACCAAAAACATACTGAAAATCGATCTTTAAGGTGCGCAAAAGTCGATATGTGCATGCATCTTCTGTACCCGTTTATATCTTAAATTCAGGCTTAAAACACCCGAAAATTCGATATTTTGGGGTCCCAGAAACGATCTGTACATGCCTACTCCGTGTTTGAGGATTTTCAAAATACAGGCTGAAAACATACTGAAAATCGATCTTTTACGTGCCCAAAAGTCGATATCTCAAATTCAGGAACAAAACACCCGAAAATTCGATATTTTGGGGTCCAAGAAGCGATTTGTACATGCCTACTCAGTGCTATAATGTTTTCAAAATATAATCTCAAAACATTCTCAAAATCGATAGTTTAGGTGCCCAAAAGTCGATATGTGCATGCATCTTCTGTACCCGTTTATATCTCAAATTCAGGCTCAAAACACTTGAAATTTCGGTATTTTAGGGTCCAAGAAGCAATCTGTACATGACTACTCCGTGTTAGAGTATTTTCAAAATACAGACCCAAAACATGCTGAAAATCGATATTTTAGGTGCCCAAAGTTAATATGTGCATGCATCTTCTCTAACCGTTTATATCTCAAATTCACGCTCAAAACACCCGAAAATTCGATATTTGGGGGTCCCAGAAGCGATCTGTACATGCCTACTCAGTGCTAGAATATTTCCAAAATATAGGCCCAAAACATGCAAAAAATCGATATTTTAGGTGCCCAAAGTCGATATATCAAATTCAGGCACAAAACACCGGAAAACTCGGTATTTGGGGGACCCAGAAACGATCCGTACATGCCTACTCCGTGTTAGAGTATTTTCAAAATACAGGCCCGAAACATAATGACAATCGATCCTCTAGGAATCTAGGTGCTTAAAAGTCGATATGTGCATGCATCTTCTGTACCCGTTTATATCTCAAATTCAAGCTCAAAACACCCGAAAATTCAGTATTTTGATGTCCTAGAAGCGATCTGTACATGCCTACTCCTAGTTAGAATGTTTTCAAGATACAGACCCAAAACATGCTCAAAATCGATATTTTAGGTGCCCAAAAGTCGATATGTGCATGCATCTTCTGTACCCGTTTATACCTCAAATTCAGGCACAAAACACCCGAAAATTCGATATTTTGGGGTCCCAGAAGCGATCTGTACATGCCTACTCCGTGTTAGAGTATTTACAAAATACAGGCCCAAAACATACTGAAAATCGATCTTTTAGTGGCCCATAAGTCGATATGTGCATGCATCTTCGGTACCCGTTTATATCTCAAATTCAGGCTCAAAACACCCGAAAATTCGATAGTTTGGGGTCCCAGAAGCGATATGTACATGCCTACTCAGTGATAGAATGTTTTCAAAATATTGGCTCAAAACATACTCAAAATCGATATTTTAGGTGCCCAAAGTCAGTATGTGTATGCATCTTCTGCACCCATTTATATCCCAAATTCAGGCACAAAACACCCGAAAAGTCGATATTTTAGGGTCCAAGAAGCGATCTGAACCTGCCTACTCCGTGTTAGAGTATTTTCAAAATACAGACCCAAAACATGCTAAAAATCGATATTTTAGGTGCCCAAAGTCAATATGTGAATACATCTTCTGTACCCGTTTAAATCTCAAATTCAAGCTCAAAACACCCGAAAATTCGATATTTTGGGGTCCCAAAAGCAATTTGTACATGCCTACTCAGTGCTAGAAAATTTTCAAAATATAGGCCCAAAACATGCAAAAAATCGATATTTTAGGTGCCGAAAGTCTATATATTAAATTCAGTCACAAAACACCCGAAAACTCGGTATTTTGGGGTCCCTGAAACGATCTATACATGCCTACTCCGTGTTAGAGTATTTTCAAAATACAGGCCCGAAACATACTGAAAATCGATCTTTTAGGTGCTTAAAAGTCGATATGTGAATGCATCTTCTGTACCCGTTTATATCTCAAATTCAGGCTCAAAATACCTCAAAATCGATATTTTGGCGTTCCAGAAGCGATCTGTACATGCCTACACAGATACAGGCCCAAAACATGCTGAAAATCGATATTTTAGGTGCCTAAAGTCAATATGTGTATGCCTCTTCTGCACCCGTTTATTTTCCAAATTCAACCTCAAAACACTCGAAAATTCGATATTTTGGGGTCCCAGAAGCGATCTGTACATGCCTACTCCGTGTTAGAGTATTTTCAAAATACAGGCACAAAACATACTGAAAATCGATCTTTTAAGTGCCCAAAAGTCGATATCTCAAATTCAGGCACAAAACACCCGAAAATTCGATATTTTGGGGTCCCAAAAACGATCTGTACATGCCTACTCCGTGTTAGAGTATTTTCAAAATACAGGCCCAAAACATGCTGAAAATCGATCTCTTAGGTGCCCAAAAGTCGATATGTGCATGCGTCTTCTATACCCGATTATATCTAAAATTCAGGCTCAAAACACCCGAAAATTCGATATTTTGGGGTCCCAGAAGCGATCTGTAGATGCCTACTCAGATACAGGCCCAAAACATGCTGAAAATCGATATTTTAGTTGCCCAAAGTCAATATGTGTATGCATCTTTTGCACCCGTTTATATCCCAAGTTCAACCCCAAAACAATCGAAAATTCGATATTTTGGGGTCCCAGAAGCGATCTGTACATGCCTACTCCGTGTTAGAGTATTTTCAAAATACAGGCACAAAACATACTGAAAATCGATCTTTTACGTGCCCAAAAGTCGATGTCTCAAATTCAGGCACAAAACACCCGAAAATTCGATATTTTGGGGTCCCCAAAACGATCTGTACATGCCTACTCCGTGTTAGAGTATTTACAAAATATAGGCCCAAAACATTCTAAAAATCGATCTTTTAGGGGCCCTTAAGTCGATATGTGCATGCATCTTCTGCACCCGTTTATATTTCAAATTCAGGCTCAAAACACCCGAAAATTCGATATTTTGTGGTCACAGAAGCAATCTGTACCTGCCTACTCAGTGCTAGAATATTTTCAAAATATAGGCCCAAAACATGCTAAAAATCGATATATATTATAGGTGCCCAAAGTCGATATCTCAAATTCAGGCACAAAACACCCGTAAATTCGATATTTTGGGGTCCCAGAAGCGATATGTACATGCCTACTCCGTGTTAGAGTATTTTCAAATTACAGGCCGAAAACATACTGAAAATCGATCGTTTAGGTGCCCAAAAGTCGATATGTGCATGCATCTTCTGTACTAGTTTATATCTCAAATTCAGGCTCAAAACACTCGAACATTCGATATTTTGGGGTCCTGGTAGCGATCTCTACATGCCTATTCAGATACAGGCCCAAAACATGCTAAAAATCGTTATTTTAGGTGCCCAAAGTCAATATGTGTATGCATCTTCTGCACCCGTTTATATCCCAAATTCAACCTCAAAACACCCGAAAATTCGATATTTTGTGGTCTCAGAAGCAATCTGTACATGCCTACTCAGTGCTAGAATATTTTCAAAATATAGGCCCAAAACATGCTAAAAATCGATATATATTTTAGGTGCCCAAAGTCGATATCTCAAATTCAGGCACAAAACACCCGTAAATTCGATAATTTTGGGTCCCAGAAGCGATCTGTACATGCCTAGTCAGTGCTAGAATGTTTTCAAAAAATAGGCCCAAAACATACTGAAAATCGATCTTTTAGGTGCCCAAAAGTCGATATGTGCATGCATCTTCTGTACCCGACTATATCTCAAATTCAGGCTTAAAACACCCGAAAATTCGATATTTTGGGGTCCCAGAAGCGATTTGTACATGCCTACTCAGATACAGGCTCAAAACATGCTGAAAATCGATATTTTAGGTGCCCAAAGTCAATATGTGTATGCATCTTCTGCACCCGTTTATATCCCAAATTCAACCTCAAAACACCCGAAAATTCGATATTTTGGGGTCCCGGAAGCGATCTGTACATGCCTACTCCGTGTTAGAGTATTTTCAAAATACCGGCCCAAAACATACTGAAAATCGATCTTTTAAGTGCCCAAAAGTCGATATTTTAAATTCAGGCACAAAACACCCGAAAATTCGATATTTTGGGGTCCCAGAAGCGATCTGTACATGCCTACTCCGTGTTAGAGTATTTTCAAAATACAGGCCCAAAACATACTGAAAATCGATCTTTTAGGTTCCCATAAGTCGATATCTCAAATTCAGGCACAAAACACCCGAAAATTCGATATTTTGGGGTTCCAGAAGCGATCTGTACATGCCTACTCCGTGTTAGAGTATTTTCAAAATACAGGCCCGAAACATACTGAAAATCGATCTTTTAGGTGCTTAAAAGTCGATATGTGCATGCATCTTCTGTACCCGTTTATATCTCAAATTCAGGCTCAAAATACCTGAAAATCGATATTGTGGGGTCCCAGAAGCGATCTGTACATGCCTACACAGATGTAGGCCCAAAACATGCTAAAAATCGATATTTTAGGTGCCCAAAGTCAATATGTGTATGCATCTTCTTCACCCGTTTATATCCCAAATTCAACCTCAAAACACATGAAAATCCAATAATTTTGGGTCCCAGAAGCGATCTGTACATGCCTACTCAGTGCTAGAATTTTTTTTAAAATATAGGCTCAAAACATGCTAAAAATCGATATTTTAAGTGTCCAAAGTGCATGCATCTTCTGTACACGTTTATATCTCAAATTCAGGCTCAAAACACCCGAAAATTTTATATTTTTGGGTCCAATAAGCGATCTGTACATGCCTACTCCTAGTTAGAATGTTTTCAAGATACAGACCCAAAACAAGCTGAAAATCGATATTTTAAGTGCCCAAAAGTCGATATATGCATGCATCTTCAGTACCCGTTTATATCCTAAATTCAGGCTCAAAACACGCGAAAATTCGATATTTTGGGGTCCAAGAAGCGATCTGTACATGCTTACTCCGTGCTAGAGTATTTTCAAAATACAGTCCCAAAACATACTGAAAATCGATCTTTTAGGTGCCCAAAAGTCGATATCTCAAATTCAGGCACAAAACACCCGTAAATTCGATAATTTTGGGTCCCAGAAGCGATCTGTACATGCCTACTCAGTGCTAGAATGTTTTCAAAAAAGAGGTCCAAAACATACTGAAAATCGATCTTTTAGGTGCCCAAAAGTCGATATGTGCATGCATATTCTGTACCCGACTATATCTCAAATTCAGGCTTAAAACACCCGAAAATTCGATATTTTGGGGTCCCAGAAGCGATCTGTACATGCCTACTCAGATACAGGCTCAAAACATGCTGAAAATCGATATTTTAGGTGCCCAAAGTCAATATGTGTATGCATCTTCTGCACCCGTTTATATCCCAAATTCAACCTCAAAACACCCGAAAATTCGATATTTTGGGGTCCCGGAAGCGATCTGTACATGCCTACTACGTGTTAGAGTATTTTCAAAATACAGGCCCAAAACATACTGAAAATCGATCTTTTAAGTGCCCAAAAGTCGATATCTCAAATTCAGGCACAAAACACCCGAAAATTCGATATTTTGGGGTCCCGGAAGCGATCTGTACATGCCTACTCCGTGTTAGAGTATTTTCAAAATACAGGCCCAAAACATACTGAAAATCGATCTTTTAGGTTCCCATAAGTCGATATCTCAAATTCAGGCACAAAACACCCAAAAATTCGATATTTTGGGGTCCCAGAAGCGATCTGTACATGCCTACTCCGCGTTAGAGTATTTTCAAAATACAGGCCCGAAACATACTGAAAATCGATCTTTTAGGTGCTTAAAAGTCGATATGTGCATGCATCTTCTGTACCCGTTTATATCTCAAATTCAGGCTCAAAATACCTGAAAATCGATATTGTGGGGTCCCAGAAGCGATCTGTACATGCCTACACAGGTGTAGGCCCAAAACATGCTGAAAATCGATATTTTAGGAGCCCAAAGTCAATATGTGTATGCATCTTCTTCACCCGTTTATATCCCAAATTCAACCTCAAAACACCCGAAAATCCGATAATTTTGGGTCCCAGAAGCGATCTGTACATGCCTACTCAGTGCTAGAATTTTTTTAAAATACAGGCTCAAAACATGCTAAAAATCGATATTTTAAGTGTCCAAAGTGCATGCATCTTCTGTACCCGTTTATATCTCAAATTCAGGCTCAAAACACCCGAAAATTTTATATTTTTGGGTCCTATAAGCGATCTGTACATGCCTACTACTAGTTAGAATGTTTTCAATATACAGACCCAAAACTTGCTGAAAATCGATATTTTAGGTGCCCAAAAGTCGATATATGCATGTATCTTCAGTACCCGTTTATATTTCAAATTCAGGCTCAAAACACGCGAAAGTTCGATATTTTGGGGTCCAAGAAGCGATCTGTACATGCCTACTCCGTGTTTGAGGATTTTCAAAATACAGTCCCAAAACATACTGAAAATCGATCTTTTAGGTGCCTAAAAGTCGATATCTCAAATTCAGGCACAAAACACCCGAAAATTCGATATTTTGGGGTCCCAGAAGCGATCTGTCCATGCCTACTCCGTGTTAGAGTATTTTCAAAATACAGGCCCAAAACATGCTGAAAATCGATCTTTTAGGTGCCCAAAAGTCGATATGTGCATGCATCTTCTGTACCCGATTATATCTCAAATTCAGGCTCAAAACACCCGAAAATTCGACATTTTGGGGTCCCAGAAGCGATCTGTACATGCCTACTCAGATACAGGCCCAAAACATGCTGAAAATCGATATTTTAGGTGCTCAAATTCAATATGTGTATTCATCTTCTGCACCCGTTTATATCGCAAATTCAACCTCAAAACACTCGAAAATTCGATATTTTGGGGTCCCAGAAGCGATCTGTACATGCCTACTCAGTGTGAGAGTATTTTCAAAATACAGGCACAAAACATACTGAAAATCGATCTTTTACGTGCCCAAAAGTCGATATCTCAAATTCAGGCACAAAACACCCGAAAATTCGATATTTTGGGGTCCCAAAAACGATCTGTACATGCCTACTCCGTGTTAGAGTATTTACAAAACACAGGCCTAAAACATACTGAAAATCGATCTTTTAGGGGCCCATAAGTCGATATGTGCATGCATCTTCTGCACCCGTTTATATTTCAAATTCAGGCTCAAAACACCCGAAAATTCGATATTTTGAGGTCCTGGAAGCGATCTGTACATGCCTATTCAGATACAGGTCCAAAACATGCTGAAAATCGATATTTTAGTTGCCCAAAGTCAATATGTGTATGCATCTTCTGCACCCGTTTATATCCCAAATTCAACCTCAAAACACCCGAAAGTTCGATATTTTGGGGTCCCAGAAGCGATCTGTACATGCCTACTCCGTGTTAGAGTATTTTCAAAATACAGGCCCAAAACATAATGAAAATCGATCTTTTAGGGGCCCATAAGTCGATATGTGCATCCATCTTCTGCACCTGTTTATATCTCAAATTCAGGCTCAAAACACCCGAAAATTCGATATTTTGGGGTCCCGGAAGCGATCTGTACATGCATACTCCGTGTTAGAGTATTTACAAAATTCAGGCCCAAAACATACTGAAAATTGATCTTTTAGGTGCCTAAAAGTCGATTTGTGCATGCATCATCTGTTCCCGTTTATATCTCAAATTCAGTCTCAAAACATCTGAAAATTCGATATTTTGGGGTCCAAGAAGCGATTTGTACATGCCTACTCAGATACAGGCCCAAAACATGCTGAAAATCGATATTTTAGGTGTCCAATGTCCATATGTGTATGCATCTTCTGCACCCGTTTATATCCCAAAATCAACCTCAAAACAACCGAAAATTCGATATTTTTGTGTCCCAGAAGCGATCTGTACATGCCTACTCCGTGTTAGAGTATTTTCAAAATACAGGCCCAAAACATACTGAAAATCGATCTTTTAGGTGCTCAAAAGTCGATATCTCAAATTCAGGCTCAAAACACCCGTAAATTCGATATTTTGGGGTCCCAGAAGCGATATGTACATGCCTACTCCGTGTTAGAGTATTTTCAAATTACAGGCCTAAAACATACTGAAAATCGATCTTTTAGGTGCCCAAAAGTCGATATGTGCATGCATCTTCTGTACCCGACTATATCTCAAATTCAGGCTTAAAACACCCGAAAATTCGATATTTTGGGGTCCCAGAAGCGATCTGTACATGCCTACTCAGATACAGGCTCAAAACATGCTGAAAATCGATATTTTAGGTGCCCAAAGTCAATATGTGTATGCATCTTCTGCACCCGTTTATATCCCAAATTCAACCTCAAAACACCCGAAAATTCGATATTTTGGGGTCCCGGAAGCGATCTGTACATGCCTACTCCGTGTTAGAGTATTTTCAAAATACTGGCCCAAAACATACTGAAAATCGATCTTTTAAGTGCCCAAAAGTCGATATTTTAAATTCAGGCACAAAACACCCGAAAATTTGATATTTTGGGGTCCCAGAAGCGATCTGTACATGCCTACTCCGTGTTAGAGTATTTTCAAAATACAGGCCCAAAACATACTGAAAATCGATCTTTTAGGTTCCCATAAGTCGATATCTCAAATTCAGGCACAAAACACCCGAAAATTCGATATTTTGGGGTCCCAGAAGCGATCTGTACATGCCTACTCCGTGTTAGAGTATTTTCAAAATACAGGCCGGAAACATACTGAAAATCGATCTTTTAGGTGCTTAAAAGTCGATATGTGCATGCATCTTCTGTACCCGTTTATATCTCAAATTCAGGCTCAAAATACCTGAAAATCGATATTGTGTTGTCCCAGAAACGATCTGTACATGCCTACACAGATGTAGGCCCAAAACATGCTAAAAATCGATATTTTAGGTGCCCAAAGTCAATATGTGTATGCATCTTCTTCACCCGTTTATATCCCAAATTCAACCTCAAAACACATGAAAATCCAATAATTTTGGGTCCCAGAAGCGATCTGTACATGCCTACTCAGTGCTAGAATTTTTTTAAAATATAGGCTCAAAACATGCTAAAAATTGATATTTTAAGTGTCCAAAGTGCATGCATCGTCTGTACCCGTTTATATCTCAAATTCAGGCTCAAAACACCCGAAAATTTTATATTTTTGGGTCCAATAAGCGATCTGTACATGCCTACTCCTAGTTAGAATGTTTTCAAGATACAGACCCAAAACACAGGCCTAAAACATACTGAAAATCGATCTTTTAGGTGCCCAAAGTCAATACGTGAATGCATCTTCTGCACCCGTTTATATCCCAAATTCAACCTCAAAACACCCGAAAATTAGATATTTTGGGGTCCCAGAAGCATTTTGTACATGCCTACTCAGTGCTAGAATATTTTCAAAATATAGGCCCAAAACATGCTAAAAATCGATATTTTAGGTGCCCAAAGTCGATATCTCAAATTCAGGCACAAAACACCCGTAAATTCGATATTTTGGGGTCCCAGAAGCGATCTGTACATGCCTACTCAGATACAGGCCCAAAACATGCTAAAAATCGATATTTTAGGTGCCCAAAGTCAATATGTGTATGCATCTTCTGCACCCGTTTATATCCCAAATTCAACCTCAAAACACCCGAAAATTCGATAATTTTGGGTCCCAGAAGCGATCTGTACATGCCTACTCAGTGCTAGAATGTTTTCAAAAAAATGGCCCAAAACATACTGAAAATCGATCTTTTAGGTGCCAAAAAGTCGATATGTGCATGCATCTTCTGTACCCGATTATATCTCAAATTCAGGCTCAAAACACCCGAAAATTCGATATTTTGGGGTCTCAAAAGCGATCTGTACATGCCTACTCAGATACAGGCCCAAAACATGCTGAAAATCGATATTTTAGGTGCCCGAAGTCAATATGTGTATGCATCTTCTGCACCCGTTTATATCCCAAATTCAACCTCAAACACCCTAAAATTCGATATTTTGGGGTCCCAGAAGCGATCTGTACATGCCTACTCCGTGTTAGAGTTTTTTCAAAATACAGGCCCAAAAATACTGAAAATCGATCTTTTAGGGGCCCATAAGTCGATATGTGCATGCATCTTCTGCACCTGTTTATATCCCAAATTCAGTCTCAAAACATCTGAAAATTCGATATTTTGGGGTCCAAGAAGCGATTTGTACATGCCTACTCAGATACAGGCCCAAAACATGCTGAAAATCGATACTTTAGGTGTCCAATGACCATATGTGTATGCATCTTCTTCACCCGTTTATATCCCAAATTCAACCTCAAAACAACCGAAAATTCGATATTTTGGTGTCCCAGAAGCGATCTGTACATGCCTACTCCGTGTTAGAGTATTTTCAAAATACAGGCCCAAAACATACTGAAAATCGATCTTTTAGGTGCTCAAAAGTCGATATCTCAAATTCAGGCTCAAAACACCCGAAAATTCGATATTTTGGGGTCCCAGAAGCGATCTGTACATGCCTACTACGTGTTAGAGTATTTTCAAAATACAGGCCTAAAACATACTGAAAATCGATCTTTAAGGTGCCCAAAGTCGATATGTGTATGCATCTTATGCACCCGTTTATATCCCAAATTCAACCTCAAAACACCCGAAAATTCGATAGTTTGGGGTCCCAGAAACGATCTGTACATGACTACTCAATGCTAGAATATTTTCAAAATATAGGCCCAAAACATGCTAAAAATCGATATTTTTGGAAACCAAAGTCGATATCTCAAATTCAGGCACACAACACCCATAAATTCGATATTTTGGGGTCCCAGAAGCGATATGTACATGCCTTCTCCTTGTTAGAGTATTTTCAAAATACAGGCCCAAAACATACAGAAAATCGATCTATTAGGTGACCAAAAGTCGATATGTGCATGCATCTTCTGTACTAGTTTATATCTCAAATTCAGGCTCAAAACACTCGAAAAATCGATATTTTGGGGTCCCAGAAGCGATCTGTACATGCCTATTCAGATACCGGCCCAAAACATGCTGAAAATCGATATTTTAGGTGCCCAAAGTCAATATGTGTATGCATCTTATGCACCCGTTTATATCCCAAATTTAACCTCAAAACACCCGAAAATTCGATATTTTGGGGTCCCAGAAGCGATCTGTACATGCCTACTCCGTGTTAGAGTATTTTCAAAATACAGGCCCAAAACATACTAAAAATAGATCTTTTAGGTTCCCATAAGTCGATATTTGCATGCATCTTCTGTACCCGTTTATATCTCAAATTCTGGCTCAAAAAAAACGAAAATTCGATATTTTGGGGTCCCAGAAGCGATCTGTACATGCCTACTCAGATACAGGCCCAAAACATGCTAAAAATCGATATTTTAGGTGCCCAAAGTCAATATGTGTATGCATCTTCTGCACCCGTTTATATCCCAAATTCAACCTCAAAACACCCGAAAATTCGATAATTTTGGGTCCCAGAAGCGATCTGTACATGCCTACTCAGTGCTAGAATGTTTTCAAAAAATAGGCCCAAAACATACTGAAAATCGACCTTTTAGGTGCCAAAAAGTCGATATGTGCATGCATCTTCTGTACCCGATTATATCTCAAATTCAGGCTCAAAACACCCGAAAATTCGATATTTTGGGGTCCCAGAAGCGATCTGTACATGCCTACTCAGATACAGGCCCAAAACATGCTGAAAATCGATATTTTAGGTGCCCGAAGTCAATATGTGTATGCATCTTCTGCACCCGTTTATATCCCAAATTCAACCTCAAACACCCTAAAATTCGTTATTTTGGGGTCCCAGAAGCGATCTGTACATGCCTACTCCGTGTTAGAGTTTTATTAAAATACAGGCCCAAAAATACTGAAAATCTATCTTATAGGTGCCCAAAAGTCGATTTGTGCATGCATCATCTGTTCCCATTTATATCTCAAATTCAGTCTCAAAACATCTGAAAATTCGATATTTTGGGGTCCAAGAAGCGATTTGTACATGCCTACTCAGATACAGGCCCAAAACATGCTGAAAATCGATATTTTAGGTGCCCAAAGTCAATATGTGTATGCATCTTCTGCACCCGTTTATATCCCAAATTCAACCTCAACACACTCGAAAATTCGATATTTTGGGGTCCCAGAAGCGATCTGTACATGCCTACTTAGATACAGGCCCAAAACATGCTGAAAATCGATATTTTAGGTGCCCAAAGTCAATATGTGTATGCATCTTCTGCTCCCGTTTATATCCCAAATTCAACCTCAAAACACCCTAAAATTCGATATTTTGTGGTCCCAGAAGCGATCTGTACATGCCTACTCAGTGCTAGAATATTTTCAAAATATAGGCCCAAAATATGCTAAAAATCGATATTTTAGGTGCCCAAAGTCGATATCTCAAATTCAGGCACAAAAAGCCCGTAAATTCGATATTTTGGGGTCCCAAAAGCGATCTGTACATGCCTACTCCGTGTTAGAGTATTTTCAAAATACAGGCCCAAAACATACTGAAAATCGATCTTTTAGGTGCCCAAAAGTCGATATGTGCATGCATCTTCTGTACTAGTTTATATCTCAAATTCATGCTCAAAACACCCGAAATTTCGATATTTTGGGGTCCCAGAAGCGATCTGTACATGCCTACTCAGATACAGTCCCAAAACATGCTGAAAATCGATATTTTAGGTGTCCAAAGTCAATATGTGTATGCATCTTCTGCACCCGTTTATATCCCAAATTCAACCTCAAAACACCCGAAAATTCGATAATTTTGGGTCCCAGAAGCGATCTATACATGCCTACTCAGTGCTAGAATGTTTTCAAAAAATAGGCCCAAAACATACTGAAAATCGATCTTTTAGGTGCCCAAAAGTCGATATGTGCATGCATCTTCTGTACCCGATTATATCTCAAATACAGGCTCAAAAAACCCGAAAAAACGATATTTTTGGGTCCCAGAAGCGATCTGTTCCTCCCTACCCCGTGTTAGAGTATTTAAAAAATACAGGCCCAAAACATACTGAAAATCGATCTTTTAGGAGCCTAAAAGTCGATATGTGCATGCATCTTCTGTACCCGTTTATATCTCAAATTCTGGCTAAAAAAAAAACGAAAATTCGATATTTTGGGGTCCCAGAAGCGATTTGTACATGCCTACTCAGATACAGGCCCAAAACATGCTAAAAGTCGATATTTTAGGTGCCCAAAGTCAATATGTGTATGCATCTTCTGCACCCGTTTATATCCCAAATTCAACCTCAAAACACCCGAAAATTCGTTAATTTTGGGTCCCAGAAGCGATCTGTACATGCCTACTCAGTGCTAGAATGTTTTCAAAAAATAGGCCCAAAACATACTGAAAATCGATCTTTTAGGTGCCAAAAAGTCGATATGTGCATGCATCTTCTGTACCCGATTATATCTCAAATTCAGGCTCAAAACACCCGAAAATTCGATATTTTGGGATCCCAGAAGCGATCTGTACATGCCTACTCCGTGTTAGAGTTTTTTCAAAATACAGGCCCAAAAATACTGAAAATCGATCTTTTAGGTTCCAATAAGTCGATATGTACATGCATCTTCTGTACCCGTTTATATCTCAAATTCAGGCTCAAAACACCCGAAAATTCAATATTTTGGGGTCCCAGAAGCGATCTGTACATGCCTACTCAGATACAGGCCCAAAACATGCTGAAAATCGATATTTTAGGTGCCCAAAGTTAATATGTATATGCATCTTCTGCACCCGTTTATATCCCAAATTCAACCTCAAATCACCAGAAAATTCGATATTTTGGGGTCCCAGAAGCGATCTGTACATGCCTACTCCTTGTTAGAGTATTTTCAAAATACAGGCCCAAAACAAACTGAAAATCGATCTTATAAGTGCCCAAAATTCGATATCTCAAATTCAGGCACAAAACACTCGAAAATTCGATATTTTGTGGTCCCAGAAGAGATCTGTACATGCATACTCCGTGTTAGAGTATTTACAAAATACAGGCCCAAAACATACTGAAAATCGATCATTTAGGTGCCTAAAAGTCGATATGTGCATGCATCTTCTGTACCCGTTTATATCTCAAATTCAGGCTCAAAAAACCCGAAAATTCGACATTTTGGGGTCCCAGAAGCGATCTGTGCATGCCTACTCCGTATTAGAGTATTTTCAAAATACAGGCCGAAAACATACTGAAAATCGATCTTATAGGTGCCCAAAAGTCGATTTGTGCATGCATCATCTGTTCCCGTTTATATCTCAAATTCAGTCTCAAAACATCTGAAAATTCGATATTTAGGGGTCCAAGAAGCGATTTGTACATGCCTACTCAGATACAGGCCCAAAACATGCTGAAAATCGATATTTTAGGTGCCCAATGTCCATATGTGTATGCATCTTCTGCACCCGTTTATATCCCAAAATCAACCTCAAAACAACCGAAAATTCTATATTTTGGTGTCCCAGAAGCGATCTGTACATGCCTACTCCGTGTTAGAGTATTTTCAAAATACAGGCCCAAAACATACTGAAAATCGATCTTTTAGGTGCTCAAAAGTCGATATCTCAAATTCAGGCTCAAAACACCCGAAAATTCGATATTTTGGGGTCCCAGAAGCGATCTGTACATGCCTACTCCGTGTTAGAGTATTTTCAAAATACAGGCCTAAAACATACTGAAAATCGATCTTTAAGGTGCCCAAAGTCGATATGTGTATGCATCTTATGCACCCGTTTATATCCCAAATTCAACCTCAAAACACCCGAAAATTCGATAGTTTGGGGTCCCAGAAGCGATCTGTACATGACTACTCAATGCTAGAATATTTTCAAAATATAGGCCCAGAACATGCAAAAAATCGATATTTAAGGTGCCCAAAGTCGATATCTCAAATTCAGGCACAAACTACCCGAAAATTCGATATTTTGGGGTCCCTGAAGCGATCTGTACATGCCTACTCCGTGTTAGAGTATTTTCAAAATACAGGCCCAAAACATACTGAAAATCAATCTTTTAGGTGACCAAAAGTCGATATGTGCATGCATCTTTTGTACCCGTTTATATCTCAAATTCAGGCTCAAAACACCCGAAAATTCGATATTTGGGGGTCCCAAAAAGCGATATGTACATGCCTACTCAGTGCTAGAATATTTTCAAAATATAGGCCCAAAACATGCTGAAAATAGATATTTTAGGTGCCCATAGTCGATATCTCAAATCCAGGCACAAAACACCCGAAAATTCGATATTTTGGGGTCCCAGAAGCAATCTGTACATGCCTACTCCGTATTAGAGTATTTTCAAAATACAGGCCCAAACCATACTGAAAATCGATCTTTTAGGTGCCAAAAAGTCGATATGTGCATGCATCATCTGTTCCCGTTTATATCTCAAATTCAGGTTCAAAACATCTAAAAATTCGATATTTTGGGATCCAAGAAGCGATTTGTACATGCCTACTCAGATACAGGCCCAAAACATGCTGAAAATCGATATTTTAAGTGCCCAAAGTCGATATGTGTATGCATCTTCTGCACCCGTTTATATCCCAGATTCAACCTCAAAACACCCGAAAATTCGATAGTTTGGGGTCCCAGAAGCGATCTGTACATGACTACTCAATGCTAGAATATTTTCAAAATATAGGCCCAGAACATGCAAAAAATCGACATTTTAGATGCCCAAAGTCGATATCTCAAATTCAGGCACAAACTACCCGAAAATTCGATATTTTGGGGTCCCTGAAGCGATCTATACATGCCTACTCCGTGTTAGAGTATTTTCAAAATACAGGCCCAAAACATACTGAAAATCAATCTTTTAGGTGAACAAAAGTCGATATGTGCATGCATCTTTTGTACCCGTTTATATCTCAATTTCAGGCTCAAAACACCCGAAAATTCGATATTTGGGGATTCCAAAAGCGATCTGTACATGCCTACTCAGTGCTAGAATATTTTCAAAATATAGGCTCAAAACATGCTGAAAATCGATATTTTAGGTGCCCGGGCATAGTCGATATCTCAAATTCAGGCACAAAACACCCGAAAATTCGATATTTTGGGGTCCCAGAAGCAATCTGTACATGCCTACTCCGTATTAGAGTATTTTCAAAATACACGCCCAAACCATACTGAAAATCGATCTTTTAGGTGCCAAAAAGTCGATATGTGCATGCATCATCTGTTCCCGTTTATATCGCAAATTCAACGTCAAAACACCCGAAAATTCGATATTTTGGGGTCCCAGAAGCGATCTGTACATGCCTACTCAATGCTAGAATATTTTCAAAATATAGGCCCAGAACATGCTAAAAATCGATATTTTAGGTGCCCAAAGTCGATATCTCATATTCAGGCACAAAACACCCGAAAACTCGATATTTTGGGGTCCCAGAAGCGATCTGTACATGCCTACTCCGTGTCAGAGTATTTTCAAAATATAGGCCCAAAACATACTGAAAATCGATCTTTTAGGTGCCCAAAAGTCGATATGTGCATGCATCTTCTGTACCCCTTTATATCTCAAATTCAAGCTCAAAACACCCGAAATTTCGATATTTTGGGGTCCCAGAAGCGATCTGTACATGGCTACTCAGATACAGGCCCAAAACATGCTGAAAATCGATATTTTAGGTACCCAAAGTCAATATGTGTATTCATCTTCTGCACCCGTTTATATCCCAAATTCAACCTCAAAACACCCGAAAATTCGATATTTTGGTGTCCCCGAAGCGATCTGTACATGCGTACTCCGTGTTAGAGTATTTTCAAAATACAGGCCCAAAACATACTGAAAATCGATCTTTTACGTGCCCAAAAGTCGATATCTCAAATTTAGGCACAAAACACCCGAAAATTCGATATTTTGGGGTCCCAGAAGCGATCTGTAAATGCCTACTCCGTGTTAGAGTATTTACAAAATACAGGCCCAAAACATACTGAAAATCGATCTTTCAGGTGCCTAAAAGTCGATATGAGCATGCATCTTCTGTACCCGTTTATATCTCAAATTCAACCTCAAGACATCCGAAAATTCTATATTTTAGGGTCCCAGAAGCGATCTGTAAATGCCGAATCAATGCTAGAATATTTTCAAAATATAGGCCCAGAACATGCTAAAAATCGATATTTTAGGTGCCCAAAGTCGATATGTCAAATTCAGGCACAAAACACCCGTAAATTCGATATTTTGTGGTCCCTGAAGCGATCTGTACATGCCTACTCCGTGTTAGAGTATTTTCAAAATACAGGCCCAAAACATACTGAAAATCGATATTTTAGGTGACCAAAACTCGATACCTGCATGCATCTTTTGTACCCGTTTATATCTCAAATTCAGGCTCGAAACACCCGAAAATTCGATATTTGGGGGTCCCAAAAGCGATCTGTGCATGCCTACTCAGTGCTAGAATATTTTCAAAATATAGGCCCAAAACATGCTGAAAATCGATATTTTAGGTGCCCATAGTCGATATCTCAAATTCAGGCACAAAACACCTGAAAATTCGATATTTTGGTGTCCCAGAAGCGATCTGTACATGCCTACTCCGTGTTAGAGTATTTTCAAAATACAGGCCCAAAACATACTGAAAATCGATCTTTTAGGTGCCCAAAAGTCGATATCTCAAATTCAGGCTCAAAACACCCGAAAATTCGATATTTTGGGGTCCCAGAAGCGATCTGTACATGCCTACTCCGTTTTAGAATATTTTCAAAATACAGGCCTAAAACATACTGAAAATCGATCTTTAAGGTGCCCAAAGTCAATATGTGTATGCATCTTCTGCACCCGTTTATTTCCCAAATTCAACCTCAAAACACCCGAAAATTCGATATTTTGGGGTCCCAGAAGCGATCTGTACATGCCTACTCAATGCTAGAATGTTTTCAAAATATAGGCCCAGAACATGCTAAAAATCGATATTTTAGGTGCCCAAAGTCGATATCTCAAATTCAGACACAAAACACCCGAAAATTCGACATTTTGGGGTCTCAGAAGCGATCTGTACATGCCTACTCCATATTAGAGTAATTTCAAATTACAGGCCCAAAACATACTGAAAATCGATTTTTTAGGTGCCCAAAAGTCGATAAGTGCATGCATCATCTGTACCCGTTTATATCTCAAATTCAGGCTCAAAACACCCGAAAATTCGATATTTTGGGGTCCAAGAAGCGATTTGTACATGCCTGCTCAGATACAGGCCCAAACCATGCTGAAAATCAATATTTTAGGTGCCCAAAGTCAATATGTGTATGCATCTTCTGCACCCGTTTATATCCCAAATTCAACCTCAAAACACCCGAAAATTCGATATTTTGGGGTCCCAGAGGCGATCTGTACATGGCTACTCAATGCTAGAATTTTTTCAAAATATAGGCCCAAAACATGCTAAAAATCGATATTTTAGGTGCCCAAAAGTCGATATCTCAAATTTAAGCACAAAACACCCGAAAATTCGATATTTTGGGGTCCCAGAAGCGATCTGTACATGCCTACTCCGTGTTAGAGTATTTTCACTATACAGGCCTAAAACATACTGAAAATCGATCTTTAAGATGCCCAAAGTCAATATGTGTATGCATCTTCTGCACCCGTTTATATCCCAAATTCAACCTCAAAACACCCGAAAATTCGATATTTTGGGGTCCATGAAGCGATCTGAACATGCCTACTCAATGCTAGAATAATTTCAAAATATAGGCCCAAAACATGCTGAAAATCGATATTTTAGGTGCCCATAGTCGATATCTCAAATTCAGGCACAAAACACCCTAAAACTCGATATTTTGTGGTCCAAGAAGCGATCTGTACATGCCTAGGCACTCCGTATTAGAGTAATTTCAAAATACAGGCCCAAAACATACTGAAAATCGATTTTTTAGGTACCCAAAAGTCGATATGTGCATGCATCATCTGTACCCGTTTATATCTCAAATTCAGGCTCAAAACACCCGAAAATTCGATATTTTGGGGTCCAAGAAGCGATTTGTAAATGCCTGCTCAGATACAGGCCCAAACCATGCTGAAAATCGATATTTTAGGTGCCCAAAGTCAATATGTGTATGCATCTTCTGCACCCGTTTATATCCCAAATTCAACCTCAAAACACCCGAATATTCGATATTTTGGGGTCCCAGAGGCGATCTGTACATGCCTACTCAATGCTAAATTTTTTTCAAAATATAGGCCCAAAACATGCTAAAAATCGATATTTTAGGTGACCAAAGTCGATATCTCAAATTCAGGCACAAAACACCAGAAATTTCGTTATTTTCAGGTCCCAGAAGCGATCTGTACATGCCTACTCCGTGTTAGAGTATTTTCAATATACAGGCCCAAAACATACTGAAAATCGATCTTTTAGGTGACCAAAAGTCGATATGTGCATGAATCTTTTGTACCCGTTTACATCTCAAATTCAGGCTCAAAACACCAGAAAATTCGATATTTGGGGGTCCCAAAAGCGATCTGTACATGCCTACTCAGTGCTAGAAAATTTTCAAAATATAGGCCCAAAACATGCTGAAAATCGATATTTTAGATGCCCAAAGTCAATATGTATATGCATCTTCTGCACCCGTTTATAATATCTCAAATTCAACCTCAAAACAACCAAAAATTCGATATTTTGGTGTCCCAGAAGCGATTGGTATATGCCTACTCCGTCTTAGAGTATTTTCAAAATACATGCCCGAAACATACTGAAAATCGATCTTTTAGGTGCCCAAAAGTCGATATCTCAAATTCAGGCTCAAAACACCCGAAAATTCGATATTTTGGGGTCCCAGAAGCGATCTGTACATGCCTATTCCGTGTTAGAGTATTTTCAAAATACAGGCCTAAAACATACTGAAAATCGATCTTTTAGGTGCCTAAAAGTCGATATGTGCATGCATCTTCTGTACCCGTTTATATCTCAAATTCAACCTCAAGACATCCGAAAATTCGATATTTTAGGGTCCCAGAAGCGATCTGTACATGCCTACTCAATGCTAGAATATTTTCAAAATATAGGCCCAGAACATGCTAAAAATCGATATTTTAGGTGCCCATAGTCGATATCTCAAATTCAGGCACAAAACACCCGTAAATTCGATATTTTGTGGTCCCTGAAGCGATCTGTACATGCCTACTCCGTGTTAGAGTATTTTCAAAATACAGGCCCAAAACATACTGAAAATCGATCTTTTAGGTGCCAAAAAGTCGATATCTCAAATTCAGGCTCAAAACACCCGAAAATTCGATATTTTGGGGTCCCAGAAGCGATCTGTACATGCCTACTCCGTGTTAGAATATTTTCAAAATACAGGCCTAAAACATACTGAAAATCGATCTTTAAGGTGCCCAAAGTCAATATGTGTATGCATCTTCTGCACCCGTTTATATCCCAAATTCCACCTCAAAACACCCGAAAATTCGATATTTTGTGGTCCCAGAAGCGATCTGTACATGCCTACTCAATGCTAGAATATTTTCAAAATATAGGCCCAGAACAGGCTAAAAATCGATATTTTAGGTGCCCAAAGTCGATATCTCAAATTCAGACACAAAACACCCGAAAATTCGATATTTTGGGGACTCAGAAGCGATCTGTACACGTCTACTCCGTATTAGAGTAATTTCAAATTACAGGCCCAAAACATACTGAAAATCGATTTTTTAGGTGCCCAAAAGTCGATATGTGCATGCATCATCAGTACCCGTTTATATCTCAAATTCAGGCTCAAAACACCCGAAAATTCGATATTTTGGGGTCCAAGAAGCGATTTGTACATGCCTGCTCAGATACAGGCCCAAACCATGCTGAAAATCGATATTTTTGGTGCCCAGAGTCGATATCTCAAATTCAGGCACAAAACACCCGAAAATTCGATATTTTGGGGTCCCAGAAGCAATCTGTACTTGCCTACTCCGTATTAGAGTATTTTCAAAATATAGGCCCAAAACATACTGAAAATCGATCTTTTAGGTGCCCAAAAGTAGATATGTTTATGCATCATCTGTTCCCGTTTATATCTCAAATTCAGGCTCAAAACACCTGAAAATTCGATATTTTGGGGTCCAAGAAGCGATTTGTACATGCCTACTCAGATACAGGCCCAAAACATGCTGAAAATCGATATTTTAGGTGACCAAAGTCAATATGTACATGCATCTTCTGCACCCGTTTATAATATCACAAATTCAGCCTCAAAACAACCGAAAATTCGATATTTTGGTGTCCCAGAAGCGATTGGTATATGCCTACTCAGTGCTAGAATGTTTTCAAAATATAGGCCCAAAACATGCTGAAAATCGATATTTTAGGTGCCCATAGTCGATATCTCAAATTCAGGCACAAAACACCTGAAAATTCGATATTTTGGGGTCCCAGAAGCGATTTGTACATGCCTACTCAGATACAGGGCCAAAACATGCTGAAAATCGATATTTTAGGTGCCCAAAGTCGATATCTCAAATTCAGGCACAAAACACCGGAAAATTCGTTATTTTCAGGTCCCAGAAGCGATCTGTACATGCCTACTCCGTGTTAGAGTATTTTTAAAATACAGGCCCAAAACATACTGAAAATCGATCTTTAAGGTGCCCAAAAGTCGATATCTCAAATTCAGGCACAAAACACCCGAAAATTCGATATTTTGTGGTCCTAGAAGCTGTCTGTACATGCCTACTCCGTGTTAGAGTATTTTCAATATGCAGGCCCAAAACATACTGAAAATCGATCTTTTAGGTGACCAAAAGTCGATATGTGCATAAATCTTTTGTACCCGTTTATATCTCAAATTCAAGCTCAAAACACCAGAAAATTCGATAATTGGGGGTCCCAAAAGCGATCTGTACATGCCTACTCAGTGCTAGAAAATTATCAAAATATAGGCCCAAAACATGCTGAAAATCGATATTTTAGGTGCCCAAAGTCAATATGTATATGCATCTTCTGCACCCGTTTATAATATCTCAAATTCAACCTCAAAACAACCGAAAATTCGATATTTTGGTGTCCCAGAAGCGAATGGTATATGCCTACTCCGTCTTAGAGTATTTTCAAAATACATGCCCAAAACATACTGAAAATCGATCTTTTAGGTGCCCAAAAGTCGATATCTCAAATTCAGGCTCAAAACACCCGAAAATTCGATATTTTGGGGTCTCAGAAGCGATCTGTACATGCCTACTCCGTGTTAGAGTATTTTCAAAATACAGGCCTAAAACATACTGAAAATCGATCTTTAAGGTGCCCAAAGTCAATATGTGTATGCATCTTCTGCACCCGTTTATATCCCAAATTCAACCTCAAAACACCCAAAAATTCGATATTTTGGAGTCCTAGAAGCGATCTGTACATGCCTACTCAATGCTTGAATATTTTCCAAATATTGGCCCAGAACATGCTAAAAATCGATATTTTAGATGCCCAAAGTCGATATCTCAAATTCAACCTCAAAACACCCGAAAATTCGATATTTTGGGGTCCTAGAAGCGATTTGTACATGCCGACTCAGAGCAAGAATATTTTCAAAATATAGGCCCAAAACATGCTAAAAATCGATATTTTAGGTGCCCAAAGTCGATATCTAAAAATTCAGGCACAAAACACCCGTAAATTCGATATTTTGGGGTCCCAGAAGTGATCTGTACATGCCTACTCCGTGTTAGAGTATTTTCAAAATACAGGCCCAAAACATACTGAAAATCGATCTTTTAGGTGCCCAAAATTCGATATGTGCATGCATCTTCTGTACCCGTTTATATCTCAAATTCAGGCTGAAAACATCCGAAAATTCGATATTTTGGGGTCCCAGAAGCTCTCTGTACATGGCTATTTAGATACAGGCCCAAAACATGCTAAAAATCGATTTTTTAGCTGCCCAAAGTAAATATGTGTATGCATCTTCTGCACCAGTTTTATATCCCAAATTCAACTCAAAACACCCGAAAAATCGATAATTTAGGGTCCCAGAAGCGATCTGTACATGCCTACTCAGTGCTAGAATATTTTCAAAATATAGGCCCAAAATATGCTAAAAATCGATATTTTAGGTGCCCAAAAGTCGATATCTCAAATTTAAGCACAAAACACCCGACAATTCGATATTTTGGGGTCCCAGAAGCGATCTGTACATGACTACTCCGTGTTAGAGTATTTTCAAAATACAGGCCCAAAACATACTGAAAATCGATCTTTTAGGTGCCCAAAAGTCGATATGTGCATGCATCTTCTGTACCCGTTTATATCTCAAATTCAGGCTCGAAACACCCGAAAATTTGATATTTTGGGGTCCCAGAAACGATCTGTACATGGCTACTCAGATACAGGCCCAAAACATGCTAAAAATCGATATTTTAGGTGCCCAAAGTCAATATGTGTATTCATATTCTGCAACCGTTTATATCCCAAATTCAACCTCAAAACACCCGTAAATTCGATATTTTGTGGTCCCAGAAGCGACCTGTACATGCCTACTCCGTGTTAGAGTATTTTCAAAATACAGGACGAAAACATACTCAAAAACGATCTTTCAGGTGCCCAAAAGTCGATTTGTGCCTTAATCTTCTGAACCCGTTTATAACTCAAATTCAGGCTCAAAACACCCGAAAATTCCATATTTTGGGGTCCCAGAAGCGATCTGTACATTGCTATTCATATACAGGCCCAAAACATGCTGAAAATCGATATTTTAGGTGCCCAAAGTCAATATGTGTATGCATCTTCTGCACCCGTTTATAACCCAAATTCAACATTAAAACACCCGAGAATTCGATAATTTTGGGTCCCAGAAGCGATCTGTACATGCCTACTCAGTACTAGAATGTTTTCAAAATATAGGTTAAAAACATGATCAAAATCGATATTTTAGGTGCCCAAAAGTCGATATGTGCATGCATCTTCTGTACTCGTTTATATCTTAAATTCAGACTCAAAACACCCGAAAATTCGATATATTGGGGTCCAAGAAGCGATCTGTAAATGCCTACTCCGTGTTAGAGTATTTTCAAAATACCGGCCCGAAACATGCTAAAAATCTATATTTTAGGTGCCCAAAGTCAATATGTGCATGAATCTTCTGTACCCGTTTATATCTCAAATTCAGGCTCAAAACACCCAAAAATTCGGTATTTTTGGGTCCAAGAACCGATCTGTACATGCTTACTCCGTGTTAGAGTATTTTCAAAATGTAGGGCCAAAGCATGTTAAAAATCTATATTTTAAGTGTCCAAAGTCGATATGTGCATGCATTTTCTGTACCCGTTTATATCTCAAATTCAGGCTCAAAACACCCGAAAATTCGGAATTTTTGTATCCTATAAGCGAACTGTACATGCCTACTCCTACCTAGAATGTTTTCAAGATACAGACCCAAAACTTGCTCAAAATCGATATTTTAGGTGCCCAAAAGTCGATATGTGCATGCATCTTCAGTACCCGTTTATATCTCAAATTCTGGCTCAAAACATCCGAAAATTCGATATTTTGGGGTCCAAGAAGCGATATGTACATGCCTACTTCGTGTTAGAGTTTTTTCAAAATATTGGCCCAAAACATGCTGAAAATCGATATTTTAGGAGCCCAAAGTCAATATGTGCATGAATCTTCTGTACCCGTTTATATCTCAAATTCAGGCTCAAAACCCCCGAAAATTCGATATTTTGGGGTCCCAGAAGCGATCTGTACATGCCTACTCAGTGCTAGAATATTTTCAAAATATAGGCCCAAAATATGCTAAAAATCGATATTTTAGGTGCCCAAAAGTCGATATCTCAAATTTAAGCACAAAACACCCGACAATTCGATATTTTGGGGTCCCAGAAGCGATCTGTACATGACTACTCCGTGTTAGAGTATTTTCAAAATACAGGCCCAAAACATACTGAAAATCGATCTTTTAGGTGCCCAAAAGTCGATATGTGCATGCATCTTCTGTACCCGTTTATATCTCAAATTCAGGCTCGAAACACCCGAAAATTTGATATTTTGGGGTCCCAGAAACGATCTGTACATGGCTACTCAGATACAGGCCCAAAACATGCTAAAAATCGATATTTTAGGTGCCCAAAGTCAATATGTGTATTCATATTCTGCAACCGTTTATATCCCAAATTCAACCTCAAAACACCCGTAAATTCGATATTTTGTGGTCCCAGAAGCGACCTGTACATGCCTACTCCGTGTTAGAGTATTTTCAAAATACAGGACGAAAACATACTCAAAAACGATCTTTCAGGTGCCCAAAAGTCGATTTGTGCCTTAATCTTCTGAACCCGTTTATAACTCAAATTCAGGCTCAAAACACCCGAAAATTCCATATTTTGGGGTCCCAGAAGCGATCTGTACATTGCTATTCATATGCAGGCCCAAAACATGCTGAAAATCGATATTTTAGGTGCCCAAAGTCAATATGTGTATGCATCTTCTGCACCCGTTTAAAACCCAAATTCAACATTAAAACACCCGAGAATTCGATAATTTTGGGTCCCAGAAGCGTTCTGTACATGCCTACTCAGTACTAGAATGTTTTCAAAATATAGGTTAAAAACATGATCAAAATCGATATTTTAGGTGCCCAAAAGTCGATATGTGCATGCATCTTCTGTACTCGTTTATATCTTAAATTCAGACTCAAAACACCCGAAAATTCGATATATTGGGGTCCAAGAAGCGATCTGTAAATGCCTACTCCGTGTTAGAGTATTTTCAAAATACCGGCCCGAAACATGCTAAAAATCTATATTTTAGGTGCCCAAAGTCAATATGTGCATGAATCTTCTGTACCCGTTTATATCTCAAATTCAGGCTCAAAACACCCAAAAATTCGGTATTTTTGGGTCCAAGAACCGATCTGTACATGCTTACTCCGTGTTAGAGTATTTTCAAAATGTAGGGCCAAAGCATGTTAAAAATCTATATTTTAAGTGTCCAAAGTCGATATGTGCATGCATTTTCTGTACCCGTTTATATCTCAAATTCAGGCTCAAAACACCCGAAAATTCGGAATTTTTGTATCCTATAAGCGAACTGTACATGCCTACTCCTACCTAGAATGTTTTCAACATACAGACCCAAAACTTGCTCAAAATCGATATTTTAGGTGCAGAAAAGTCGATATGTGCATGCATCTTCAGTTCCCGTTTATATCTCAAATTCTGTCTCAAAACACCCGAAAATTCGATATTTTGGGGTCCCAAAAGCGATCTGTGCATGCCTACTCTGTATTAGAGTATTTCAAAAGTACAGGCTAAAAACATATTGAAAAACGATCTTTTAAGTGCCCAAAAGTCGATATGTGCATGCATCATGATTGGGTACCCGTTTATATCTCAAATTCAGGCTCAAAAAACATGAAAATTCGATATTTTGAGGTCCAAGAAGCGATTTGTACATGCCTACTCAGATACAGGCCCAAAACATGCTGAAAATCGATATTTTATGTCCCCAAAGTCAATATGTGTATGCATCTTCTGCACCCGTTTAAATCCCAAATTCAACCTCGAAACACCCAAAAATTCGATATTTTGGGGTCCCAGAAGCTATCTGTACATGCCTACTCCGTGTTAGAGTATTTTCAAAATACAGGCCCAAAACATACTGAAAATCGATCTTTTAGGTGCCCAAAAGTCGATATCTCAAATTCAGGCACAAAACACCCGAAAATTCGATATTTTGGGGTCCCAGAAGCGATCTGTACATGCCTTCTCCGTGTTAGAGTATTTTCAAAGTACAGGCCCAAAACAGACTGAAAATCGATATTTTAGGTGCCCAAAGTCAATATGTATATGCATCTTCTGCACCCGTTTATAATATCTCAAATTCAACCTCAAAACACCCGAAAATTCGATATTTTGGTGTCCCAGAAGCGAATGGTATATGCCTTCTCCGTCTTAGAGTATTTTCAAAATACATGCCCAAAACATACTGAAAATCGATCTTTTAGGTGCCCAAAAGTCGATATCTCAAATTCAGGCTCAAAACACCCGAAAATTCTATATTTTGGGGTCCCAGAAGCGATCTGTACATGCCTACTCCGTGTTAGAGTATTTTCAAAATACAGGCCTAAAACATACTGAAAATCGATCTTTAAGGTGCCCAAAGTCAATATGTGTATGCATCTTCTGCACCCGTTTATATCCCAAATTCAACCTCAAAACACCCAAAAATTCGATATTTTGGAGTCCTAGAAGCGATCTGTACATGCCTACTCAATGCTTGAATATTTTCCAAATATTGGCCCAGAACATGCTAAAAATCGATATTTTAGGTGCCCAAAGTCGATATCTCAAATTCAACCTCAAAACACCCGAAAATTCGATATTTTGGGGTCCTAGAAGCGATTTGTACATGCCGACTCAGTGCTAGAATATTTTCAAAATATAGGCCCAAAACATGCTAAAAATCGATATTTTAGGTGCCCAAAGTCGATATCTAAAAATTCAGGCACAAAACACCCGTAAATTCGATATTTTGGGGTCCCAGAAGTGATCTGTACATGCCTACTCCGTGTTAGAGTATTTTCAAAATACAGGCCCAAAACATACTGA
This sequence comes from Petrolisthes cinctipes, assembly GCA_033782935.1. NCBI lineage: Eukaryota > Metazoa > Arthropoda > Malacostraca > Decapoda > Porcellanidae > Petrolisthes > Petrolisthes cinctipes. Next base: position 146,628 of record JAWQEG010003336.1, on the reverse strand, counting down.
AAATCGATCTTTTAGGTGCCCAAAATTCGATATGTGCATGCATCTTCTGTACCCGTTTATATCTCAAATTCAGGCTCAAAACATCCGAAAATTCGATATTTTGGGGTCCCAGAAGCGATCTGTACATGCCTACTTCGTGTTAGAGTATTTTCAAAATACAGGCCCAAAACATACTGAAACTCGATGTTTTACGTGCCCAAAAGTCGATATGTTCATGCATCTTCTGTACCCGTTTATATCTCAAATTCAGGCTCAAAACACCCGAAAATTCGATATTTTGGGGTCCCAGAAGCGATCTGTACATGCCTGCTCAGATACAAGCCCAAACATGCTGAAAATCGATATTTTAGGTGCCCAAAGTCAATACGTGTATGCATATTCTGCACCCGTTTATATCCCAAATTTAACCTCAAAACACCCGAAAATTCGATATTTTGGGATCCCAGAAGCGATCTGTACATGCCTACTCAGTGCTAGAATATTTTCAAAATTTAGGCCCAAAACATGCTAAAAATCGATATTTTAGGCTCTAAAATTGATATCTCAAATTCAGTCACAAAACACCCGTAAATTCGATATTTTGGGGTCCCAGATGCAATCTGTACATGCCTACTCCGTGTTAGAGTATTTTCAAAATACAGGCCCAAAACATACTGAAACTCGATGTTTTACGTGCCCAAAAGTCGATATGTTCATGCATCTTCTGTACCCGTTTATATCTCAAATTCAGGCTCAAAACACCCGAAAATTCGATATATTGGGGTCCCAGAAGCGATCTGTACATGCCTGCTCAGATACAGGCCCAAAACATGCTGAAAATCAATATTTTAGGTGCCCAAAGTCAATACGTGTATGCATATTCTGCACCCGTTTATATCCCAAATTCAACCTCAAAACACCCGAAAATTCGATATTTTGGGATCCCAGAAGCGATCTGTACATGCCTACTCAGTGCTAGAATATTTTCAAAATTTAGGCCCAAAACATGCTAAAAATCGATATTTTAGGCTCTAAAATTGATATCTCAAATTCAGGCACAAAACACCCGTAAATTCGATATTTTGGGGTCCCAGAAGCAATCTGTACATGCCTACTCCGTGTCAGAGTATTTTCAAAATACAGGCCCAAAACATACTGAAAATCGATCTTTTAGGTGCCCAAAAGTCGATATGTGCATGCATCTTCTGTACCCGTTTATATCTCAAATTCAGGCTTAAACAACCCGAAAATTCTATATTTTGGGGTCCCAGAAGCGATCTGTACATGCCTACTCCATGTTAAAGTATTTTCAAAATACAGGCCCAAAACATACTAAAAATCAATCTTTTAGGTGCCCAAAAGTCGATATCTCAAGTTCAGGCACAAAACACCCGTAAATTCGATATTTTGTGGTTCCAGAAGCGATCTGTACATGCCTACTCCGTGTTAGAGTATTTTTTAAAAATACAGCCCCAAAACATAATGAAAATCGATCTCTTACGTGCCCAAATTTCGATATGTGCATGCAATTTCAGTACCCGTTTATATCACAAATTCAGGCTCAAAACACCCGAAAAATCAATATTTTGGAGTCCCAGAAGAGATCTGTACATCCCTACTCAGATACAGGCCCAAAACATGCTGAGAATCGATATTTTAGGTGCCCAAAGTCAATATGTGTATGCATCTTCTGCACCCGTTTATATCCCAAATTCAACCTCAAAACACCCGAAAATTAGATATTTTGGGGTCCCAGAAGCGATCTGTACATGCCTACTCAGTACTAGAATATTTTCAAAATATAGGCCCAAAACATGCTACAAATCGATATTTTAGGTGCCCAAAGTCGATATCTCAAATTCAGGCACAGAACACCCGTCAATTTGATATTTTGGGGTCCCAGAAGCGATCTGTACATGGCTACTCAGATACAGGCCCAAAACATGCTGAAAATCGATATTTTAGGTGCCCAAAGTCAATATGGGTATGCATATTCTGCACCCGTTTATATCAAAAATTCAACCTCAAAACACCGGTAAATTCGATATTTTGTGGTCCCAGAAGTGATCTGTACATGCCTACTCCGTGTTAGAGTATTTTCAAAATACAGACCTAAAACATACTGAAAATCGATCTTTTAGGTGCCCAAAAGTCGATTTGTGCATGCATCTTCGGAACCCGTTTATAACTCAAATTCTGGCTCAAAAAACCCGAAAATTCGATATTTTGGGGTCCCAGAAGCGATCTGTACATTGCTACTCATATACAGGCCCAAAACATGCTGAAAATCGATATTTTAGGTGCCTAAAGTCAATATGTGTATGCATCTTCTGCACCCGTTTATATCCCAAATTCAACTTTAAAACACCCGAGAATTCGATTATTTTGGGTCCCAGAAGCGATCTGTACATGCCTACTCAGTGTTAGAATGTTTTCAAAATATAGGCTCAAAACATGCTCAAAATCCATCTTTAAGGTGCCCTAAGTCAATATGTGTATGCATCTTCTGCACCTGTTTATATCCCAAATTCCACCTCAAAACACCCGAAAATTCGATATTTTGGGGTCCCTGAAGCGATCTGAACATGCCTACTCAATGCTAGAATAATTTCAAAATATAGGCCCAGAACATGCTAAAAATCGATATTTTAGGTGCCCAAAGTCGATATCTCAAATTCAGACACAAAACACCGGAAAATTCGATATTTTGGGGTCCCTGAAGCGATCTGTACATGCCTACTCCGTATCAGAGTAATTTCAAAATACAGGCCCAAAACATACTGAAAATCGATCTTTTAGGTGCCCAAAAGTCGATAAGTGCATGCATCATCTGTACCCGTTTATATCTCAAATTCAGGCTCAAAACACCCGAAAACTCCATATTTTGGGGTCCAAGAAGCGATTTGTAAATGCCTGCTCAGATACAGGTCAAAGCATGCTGAAAATCGATATTTTAGGTGCCCAAAGTCAATATGTGTATGCATCTTCTGCACCCGTTTATATCCCAAATTCAACCTCAAAACACCCGAATATTCGATATTTTGGGGTCCCAGAGGCGATCTGTACATGCCTACTCAATGCTAGAATTTTTTCAAAATATAGGCCCAAAACATGCTAAAAATCGATATTTTAGGTGCCCAAAGTCGATATCTCAAATTCAGGCACAAAACACCGGAAAATTCGTTATTTTCAGGTCCCAGAAGCGATCTGTACATGCCTACTCCGTGTTAGAGTATTTTCAAAATACAGGCCCAAAACATACTGAAAATCGATCTTTTAGGTGACCAAAAGTCGATATGTGCATGAATCTTTTGTACCCGTTTATATCTCAAATTCAGTCTCAAAACACCAGAAAATTCGATAATTGGGGGTCCCAAAAGCGATCTGTACATGCCTACTCAGTGCTAGAAAATTATCAATATATAGGCCCAAAACATGCTGAAAATCGATATTTTAGGTGCCCAAAGTAAATATGTATATGCATCTTCTGCACCCGTTTATAATATCTCAAATTCAACCTCAAAACAACCGAAAATTCGATATTTTGGTGTCCCAGAAGCGAATGGTATATGCCTACTCCGTCTTAGAGTATTTTCAAAATACATGCCCAAAACATACTGAAAATCGATCTTTTAGGTGCCCAAAAGTCGATATCTCAAATTCAGGCTCAAAACACCCGAAAATTCGATATTTTGGGGTCCCAGAAGCGATCTGTACATGCCTACTCCGTGTTAGAGTATTTTCAAAATACAGGCCTAAAACATACTGAAAATCGATTTTTAAGGTGCCCAAAGTCAATATCTTCTGCACCCGTTTATATCCCAAATTCAACCTCAAAACACCCAAAAATTCGATATTTTGGAGTCCTAGAAGCGATCTGTACATGCCTACTCAATGCTTGAATATTTTCCAAATATTAGCCCAGAACATGCTAAAAATCGATATTTTAGGTGCCCAAAGTCGATATCTCAAATTCAACCACAAAACACCCGAAAATTCGATATTTTGGGGTCCTAGAAGCGATTTGTACATGCCGACTCAGTGCTAGAATATTTTCAAAATATAGGCCCAAAACATGCTAAAAATCGATATTTTAGGTGCCCAAAGTCGATATCTAAAAATTCAGGCAAAAAACACCCGTAAATTCGATATTTTGGGGTCCCAGAAGTGATCTGTACATGCCTACTCCGTGTTAGAGTATTTTCAAAATACAGGCCCAAAACATACTGAAAATCGATCTTTTAGGTGCCCAAAATTCGATATGTGCATGCATCTTCTGTACCCGTTTATATCTCAAATTCAGGCTGAAAACATCCGAAAATTCGATATTTTGGGGTCCCAGAAGCGATCTGTACATGCCTACTTCGTGTTAGAGTATTTTCAAAATACAGGCCCAAAACATACTGAAACTCGATGTTTTACGTGCCCAAAAGTCGATATGTTCATGCATCTTCTGTACCCGTTTATATCTCAAATTCAGGCTCAAAACACCCGAAAATTCGATATTTTGGGGTCCCAGAAGCGATCTGTACATGCCTGCTCAGATACAGGCCCAAAACATGCTGAAAATCGATATTTTAGGTGCCCAAAGTCAATACGTGTATGCATATTCTGCACCCGTTTATATCCCAAATTCAACCTCAAAACACCCGAAAATTCGATATTTTGGGATCCCAGAAGCGATCTGTACATGCCTACTCAGTGCTAGAATATTTTCAAAATTTAGGCCCAAAACATGCTAAAAATCGATATTTTAGGCTCTAAAATTGATATCTCAGATTCAGGCACAAAACACCCGTAAATTCGATATTTTGGGGTCCCAGAAGCAATCTGTACATGCCTACTCCGTGTTAGAGTATTTTCAAAATACAGGCCCAAAACATACTGAAAATCGATCTTTTAGGTGCCCAAAAGTCGATATGTGCATGCATCTTCTGTACCCGTTTATATCTCAAATTCAGGCTTAAACCACCCGAAAATTCTATATTTTGGGGTCCCAGAAGCGATCTGTACATGCCTACTCCATGTTAAAGTATTTTCAAAATACAGGCCCAAAACATACTAAAAATCAATCTTTTTGGTGCCCAAAAGTCGATATCTCAAGTTCAGGCACAAAACACCCGTAAATTCGATATTTTGTGGTTCCAGAAGCTATCTGTACATGCCTACTCTGTGTTAGAGTATTTTCAAAATACAGGCCCAAAACATAATGAAAATCGATCTCTTACGTGCCCAAATTTCGATATGTGCATGCAATTTCAGTACCCGTTTATATCACAAATTCAGGCTCAAAAACACCCGAAAAATCAATATTTTGGAGTCCCAGAAGAGATCTGTACATCCCTACTCAGATACAGGCACAAAACATGCTGAAAATCGATATTTTAGGTGCCCAAAGTCATTATGTGTATGCATCTTCTGCACCCGTTTATATCCCAAATTCAACCTCAAAACACCCGAAAATTAGATATTTTGGGGTCCCAGAAGCGATCTGTACATGCCTACTCAGTACTAGAATATTTTCAAAATATAGGCCCAAAACATGCTAAAAATCGATATTTTAGGTGCCCAAAGTCGATATCTCAAATTCAGGCACAGAACACCCGTCAATTTGATATTTTGGGGTCCCAGAAGCGATCTGTACATGGCTACTCAGATACAGGCCCAAAACATGCTGAAAATCGATATTTTAGGTGCCCAAAGTCAATATGGGTATGCATATTCTGCACCCGTTTATATCAAAAATTCAACCTCAAAACACCGGTAAATTCGATATTTTGTGGTCCCAGAAGTGATCTGTACATGCCTACTCCGTGTTAGAGTATTTTCAAAATACAGACCTAAAACATACTGAAAATCGATCTTTTAGGTGCCCAAAAGTCGATTTGTGCATGCATCTTCCAAACCCGTTTATAACTCAAATTCTGGCTCAAAACACCCGAAAATTCGATATTTTGGGGTCCCAGAAGCGATCTGTACATTGCTACTCATATACAGGCCCAAAACATGCTGAAAATCGATATTTTAGGTGCCTAAAGTCAATATGTGTATGCATCTTCTGCACCTGTTTATATCCCAAATTCAACTTTAAAACACCCGAGAATTCGATTATTTTGGGTCCCAGAAGCGATCTGTACACGCCTACTCAGTGCTGGAATGTTTTCAAAATATAGGCTCAAAACATGCTCAAAATCGATCTTTAAGGTGCCCTAAGTCAATATGTGTATGCATCTTCTGCACCTGTTTATATCCCAAATTCCAACTCAAAACACCCGAAAATTCGATATTTTGGGGTCCCTGAAGCGATCTGAACATGCCTACTCAATGCTTGAATATTTTCCAAATATTGGCCCAGAACATGCTAAAAATCGATATTTTAGGTGCCCAAAGTCGATATCTCAAATTCAACCTCAAAACACCCGAAAATTCGATATTTTGGGGTCCTAGAAGCGATTTGTACATGCCGACTCAGTGCTAGAATATTTTCAAAATATAGGCCCAAAACATGCTAAAAATCGATATTTTAGGTGCCCAAAGTCGATATCTAAAAATTCAGGCAAAAAACACCCGTAAATTCGATATTTTGGGGTCCCAGAAGCGATCTGTACATGCCTACTCCGTGTTAGAGTATTTTCAAAATACAGGCCCAAAACATACTGAAAATCGATCTTTTAGGTGCCCAAAATTCGATATGTGCATGCATCTTCTGTACCCGTTTATATCTCAAATTCAGGCTCAAAACATCCGAAAATTCGATATTTTGGGGTCCCAGAAGCTATCTGTACATGGCTATTTAGATACAGGCCCAAAACATGCTAAAAATCGATTTTTTAGGTGCCCAAAGTAAATATGTGTATGCATCTTCTGCACCAGTTTTATATCCCAAATTCTACTCAAAACACCCGAAAAATCGATAATTTAGGGTCCCTGAAGCGATCTGTACATGCCTACTTAGTGCTAGAATATTTTCAAAATATAGGCTGAAAACATGCTCAAAATCGATATTTTAGGTGCCCAAAAGTCGATATGTGCTTGCATCTTCTGTACCCGTTTATATCTCAAATTCAGGCTCAAAACACCCAAAAATTCGGTATTTTTGGGTCCAAGAAGCGATCTGTCCATGCTTACTCCGTGTTAGAGTATTTTCAAAATGTAGGGCAAAAACATGTTAAAAATCTATATTTTAAGTGTCCAAAGTCGATATGTGCATGCATCTTCTGTACCCGTTTATATCTCAAATTCAGGCTCAAAACACCCGAAAATTCGGTATTTTTGGGTCCTATAAGCGAACTGTACATGCCTACTCCTACTTAGAATGTTTTCAAGATACAGACCCAAAACTTGCTCAAAATCGATATTTTAGGTGCCCAAAAGTCGATATGTGCATGCATCTTCAGTACCCGTTTATATCTCAAATTCTGGCTCAAAACATCCGAAAATTCGATATTTTGGGGTCCAAGAAGCGATATGTACATGCCTACTTCGTGTTAGAGTTTTTTCAAAATATTGGCCCAAAACATGCTGAAAATCGATATTTTAGGAGCCCAAAGTCAATATGTGCATGAATCTTCTGTACCCGTTTATATCTCAAATTCAGGCTCAAAACCCCCGAAAATTCGATATTTTGGGGTCCCAGAAGCGATCTGTACATGCCTACTCAGTGCTAGAATATTTTCAAAATATAGGCCCAAAATATGCTAAAAATCGATATTTTAGGTGCCCAAAAGTCAATATCTCAAATTTAAGCACAAAACACCCGAAAATTCGATATTTTGGGGTCCCAGAAGCGATCTGTACATGCCTACTCCGTGTTAGAGTATTTTCAAAATACAGGCCGAAAACATACTGAAAATCGATCTTTTAGGTTCCCAAAAGTCGATATGTGCATGCATCTTCTGTACCCGTTTATATCTCAAATTCAGGCTCGAAACACCCGAAAATTTGATATTTTGGGGTCCCAGAAACGACCTGTACATGGCTACTCAGATACAGACCCAAAACATGCTAAAAATCGATATTTTAGGTGCCCAAAGTCAATATGTGTATTCATATTCTGCAACCGTTTATATCCCAAATTCAACCTCAAAACACCCGTAAATTCGATATTTTGTGGTCCCAGAAGCGACCTGTACATGCCTACTCCGTGTTAGAGTATTTTCAAAATACAGGCTGAAAACATACTCAAAAACGATCTTTCAGGTGCCCAAAAGTCGATTTATGCATTAATCTTCTGAACCCGTTTATAACTCAAATTCAGGCTCAAAACACCCGAAAATTCCATATTTTGGGGTCCCAGAAGCGATCTGTACATTGCTATTAATATACAGGCCCAAAACATGCTGAAAATCGATATTTTAGGTGCCCAAAGTCAATATGTGTATGCATCTTCTGCACCCGTTTATAACCCAAATTCAACATTAAAACACCCGAGAATTCGATAATTTTGGGTCCCAGAAGCGATCTGTACATGCCTACTCAGTACTAGAATGTTTTCAAAATATAGGTTAAAAACATGATCAAAATCGATATTTTAGGTGCCCAAAAGTCGATATGTGCATGCATCTTCTGTACTCGTTTATATCTTAAATTCAGACTCAAAACACCCGAAAATTCGATATATTGGGGTCCAAGAAGCGATCTGTACATGCCTACTCCGTGTTAGAGTATTTTCAAAATACCGGCCCGAAACATGCTAAAAATCTATATTTTAGGTGCCCAAAGTCAATATGTGCATGCATCTTCTGTACACGTTTATATCTTAAATTCAGACTCAAAACACCCGAAAATTCGATATATTGGGGTCCAAGAAGCGATCTGTACATGCTTACTCCGTGTTAGAGTATTTTCAAAATGTAGGGCCAAAGCATGTTAAAAATCTATATTTTAAGTGTCCAAAGTCGATATGTGAATGCATTTTCTGTACCCGTTTATATCTCAAATTCAGGCTCAAAACATCCGAAAATTCGGTATTTTTGTATCCTATAAGCGAACTGTACATGCCTACTCCTACTTAGAATGTTTTCAAGATACAGACCCAAAACTTGCTCAAAATCGATATTTTAGGTGCCCAAAAGTCGATATGTGCATGCATCTTCAGTTCCCGTTTATATCTCAAATTCTGTCTCAAAACACCCGAAAATTCGATATTTTGGGGTCCCAGAAGCGATCTGTGCATGCCTACTCTGTATTAGAGTATTTCCAAAGTACAGCCCCAAAACATATTGAAAATCGATCTTTTAGGTGCCCAAAAGTCGATATGTGCATGCATCATGATTGGGTACCCGTTTATATCTCAAATTCAGGCTCAAAAAACATGAAAATTCGATATTTTGAGGTCCAAGAAGCGATTTGTACATGCCTACTCAGATACAGGCCCAAAACATACTGAAAATCGATCTTTTAGGTGCCCAAAAGTCGATATCTCAAATTCAGGCACAAAACACCCGAAAATTCGTTATTTTGGGGTCCCAGAAGCGATCTGTACATGCCTTCTCCGTGTTAGAGTATTTTCAAAGTACAGGCCCAAAACATACTGAAAATCGATCGTTTAGGTGCCCAAAAGTCGATATGTGCATGCATCTTCTGTACCCGTTTATATCTCAAATTCAGGATCAAACCACCCGAAAATTCGATATTTTGGGGTCCCAGAAGCGATCTGTACATGCCTACTCCATGTTAGAGTATTTTCAAAATACAGGCCCAAAACATACTGAAAATCGATCTTTTAGGTGCCCAAAAGTCGATATCTCAAATTCAGGCACAAAACACCCGAAAATTCGATATTTTGGGGTCCCAGAAGCGATCTGTACATGCCTACTTCGTGTTAGAGTATTTTCAAAATACAGGCCCAAAACATACTGAAAATCGATCGTTTAGGTGCCCAAAAGTCGATATGTTCATGCATCTTCTGTACCCGTTTATATCTCAAATTCAGGCTCAAAACACCCGAAAATTCGATATTTTGGGGTCCCAGAAGCGATCTGTACATGCCTGCTCAGATACAGGCCCAAAACATGTTGAAAATCGATATTTTAGGTGCCCAAAGTCAATACGTGTATGCATATTCTGCACCCGTTTATATCCCAAATTCATCCTCAAAACACCCGAAAATTCGATATTTTGGGATCCCAGAAGCGATCTGTACATGCCTACTCAGTGCTAGAATATTTTCAAAATGTAGGCCCAAAACATGCTAAAAATCGATATTTTAAGCTCTAAAATTGATATCTCAAATTCAGGCACAAAACACCCGTAAATTCGATATTTTGGGGTCCCAGAAGCAATCTGTACATGCCTACTCCGTGTTAGAGTATTTTCAAAATACAGGCGCAAAACATACTGAAAATCGATCTTTTAGGTGCTCAAAAGTCGATATGTGCATGCATCTTCTGTACCCGTTTATATCTCAAATTCAGGCTTAAACCACACGAAAATTCTATATTTTGGGGTCCCAGAAGCGATCTGTACATGCCTACTCCAAGTTAAAGTATTTTCAAAATACAGGCCCAAAACATACTAAAAATCAATCTTTTAGGTGCCCAAAAGTCGATATCTCAAGTTCAGGCACAAAATACCCGTAAATTCGATATTTTGTGGTTCCAGAAGCGATCTGTACATGCCTACTCCGTGTTAGAGTATTTTCAAAATACAGGCCTAAAACATAATGAAAATCGATCTCTTACGTGCCCAAATTTCGATATGTGCATGCAATTTCAGTACCCTTTTATATCACAAATTCAGGCTTAAAAAACACGAAAAATCAATATTTTGGAGTCCCAGAAGAGATCTGTACATCCCTACTCAGATACAGGCCCAAAACATGCTGAAAATCGATATTTTAGGTGCCCAAAGTCAATATGTGTATGCATCTTCTGCACCCGTTTATATCCCAAATTCAACCTCAAAACACCCGAAAATTAGATATTTTGGGGTCCCAGAAGCGATCTGTACATGCCTACTCAGTACTAGAATATTTTCAAAATATAGGCCCAAAACATGCTAAAAATCGATATTTTAGGTGCCCAAAGTCGATATCTCAAATTCAGGCACAGAACACCCGTCAATTTGATATTTTGGGGTCCCAGAAGCGATCTGTACATGGCTACTCAGATACAGGCCCAAAACATGCTGAAAATTGATATTTTAGGTGCCCAAAGTCAATATGGGTATGCATATTCAGCACCCGTTTATATCAAAAATTCAACCTCAAAACACCGGTAAATTCGATATTTTGTAGTCCCAGAAGTGATCTGTACATGCCTACTCCGTGTTAGAGTATTTTCAAAATACAGACCTAAAACATACTGAAAATCGATCTTTTAGGTGCCCAAAAGTCGATTTGTGCATGCATCTTCGGAACCCGTTTATAACTCAAATTCTGGCTCAAAACACCCGAAAATTCGATATTTTGGGGTCCCAGAAGCGATCTGTACATTGCTACTCATATACAGGCCCAAAACATGCTGAAAATCGATATTTTAGGTGCCTAAAGTCAATATGTGTATGCATCTTCTGCACCCGTTTATATCCCAAATTCAACTTTAAAACACCCGAGAATTCGATTATTTTGGGTCCCAGAAGCGATCTGTACATGCCTATTCAGTGCTAGAATGTTTTCAAAATATAGGATCAAAACATGCTCAAAATCGATATTTTAGGTGCCCAAAAGTCGATACGTGCATGCATCTTCTGTACCCGTTTATATCTCAAATTTAGGCTCAAAACACCCGAAAATTCGGTATTTTTGGGTCCTAGAAGCAATCTGTACATGCCTACTCCTAGTTAGAATGTTTTCAAGATACAGACCCAAAACATGCTCAAAATCGATATTTTAGGTGCCCTAAAGTCGATATCTGCATACATCTTCAGTACCCGTTTATATCTCAAATTCAGGCTTAAAACATCTGAAAATTCGATATATTGGGGTCCAAGAAGCGATCTGTACATGCCTACTCCGTGTTAGAGTATTTTCAAAATACCGGCCCAAAACATGCTAAAAATCGATATTTTAGCTGCCTAAAGTCAATATGTGCATCAATCTTCTGTACCTGTTTATATCTCAAATTCATGCTCAAAACACCCGAAAATTCGATATTTTGGGGTCCCAAAAGCGATTTGTACATGCCTACTTAGTGCTAGAATATTTTCAAAATATAGGCTCAAAACATGCTGAAAATCGATATTTTAGGTGCCCAAAGTCGATAACTCAAATTCAGGCACAAAACACCCGAAAATTCGATATTTTGGGGTCCCAGAAGCGATCTGTGCATGCCTACTCTGTATTAGAGTATTTTCAAAATACAGGCCCAAAACATATTGAAAATTGATCTTTTAGGTGCCCAAAAGTCGATATGTGCATGCATCATGATTGTGTACCCGTTTATATCTCAAATTCAGGCTCAAAAACCTGAAAATTCGATATTTTGAGGTCCAAGAAGCGATCTGTACATGCCTACTCAGATACAGGCCCAAAACATGCTGAAAATCGATATTTTAGGTGCCCAAAGTCAATACGTGTATGCATATTCTGCACCCGTTTATATCCCAAATTCAACCTCAAAAAACCCGAAAATTCGATATTTTGGGATCCCAGAAGCGATCTGTACATGCCTACTCAGTGCTAGAATATTTTCAAAATATAGGCCCAAAACATGCTAAAAATCGATATTTTAGGCTCTAAAATTGATATCTCAAATTCAGGCACAAAACACCCGTAAATTCGATATTTTGGGGTCCCAGAAGCAATCTGTACATGCCTACTCCGTGTTAGAGTATTTTCAAAATACAGGCCCAAAACATACTGAAAATCGATCTTTTAGGTGCCCAAAAGTCGATATGTGCATGCATCTTCTGTACCCGTTTATATCTCAAATTCAGGCTTAAACCACCCAAAAATTCGATATTTTGGGGTCCCAGAAGCGATCTGTACATGCCTACTCCATGTTAAAGTATTTTCAATATACAGGCCCAAAACATATTGAAAATCGATCTTTTAGGTGACCAAAAGTCGATATGTGCATGCATCATGATTGTGTACCCGTTTATATCTCAAATTCAGGATAAAAAAAACTGAAAATTCGATATTTTGAGGCCCAAGAAGCGATTTGTACATGCCTATTCAGATACAGGCCCAAAACATGCTGAAAATCGATATTTTATATGCCCAAAGTCAATATGTGTATGCATCTTCTGCACCCGTTTATATCCCAAATTCAACCTCAAAACACTCGAAAATTCGATATTTTGGGATCCCAGAAGCGATCTGTACATGCCTACTCAGTGCTAGAATATTTTCAAAATATAGGCCCAAAACATGCTTAAAATCGATATTTTAGGCTCTAAAATTGATATCTCAAATTCAGGCACAGAACACCCGTCAATTCGATATTTTGGGGTCCCAGAAGCGATCTGTACATGCCTAGTCCTTGTTAAAGTATTTTGAAAATACTGGCCCAAAACATACTGAAAATCAATCTTTTAGGTGCCCAAAAGTCGATATGTGCATGCATCTTCTGTACCCGTTTGTATTTTAAATTCAGTGTCAAAACACCTGAAAATTCGATATTTTGGGGTTCCAGAAGCGATCTGTACTTGGCTACTCAGATACAGGTAGAAAACATGCTGAAAATCGATATTTTAGGTGCCCAAAGTCAATATGTGTATGCATATTCTGCACCCGTTTATATCCCAAATTCAACCTCAAAACACCCGTAAATTCGATATTTTGTGGTCCCAGACGCGATTTGTACATGCCTACTCAGTGCTAGAATTTTTTCAAAATATAGGCTCAAAACATTATCAAAATCGATATTTTAGGTGCCCAAAAGTCGATATGTACATGCAACTTCTGTACCCGTTTATATCTCAAATTCAGGCTCAAAACATCCAAAAATTCGGTATTTTTGGGTCCTAGAAGTGATCTGTACATGCCTACTAATAGTTAGAATGTTTTCAAAATACAGGCCCAAAACATGCTGAAAATCGATATTTTAGGTGCCCAAAGTCAATATGTGCATGAATCTTCTGTACCCGTTTATATCTCAAATTCATGCTCATAACACCCGAAAATTCGATATTTTGGGGTCCCAAAAGCGATCTGTACAAGCCTACTCAGTGCTAGAATATTTTCAAAATATAGGCTTAAAACATGCTGAAAATCGATATTTTAGGTGCCCAAAGTCGATATCTCATATTCAGGCACAAAACACCCGAAAATTCGATATTTTGGGGTCCTAGAAGTGAACTGTACATGCCTACTCTGTATTAGAGTATTTTCAAAATACAGGCCCAAAACATACTGAAAATCGATCTTTTAGGTGTCCAAAAGTTGATATGTGCATGCATCATCTGTACCCGTTTATATCTCAAATTCAGGCTCAAAACACCCGAAAATTCGATATTTTGGGGTCTCAGAAGCGATCTGTACATGCCTACTCAAATACAGGCCCAAAACATTAGGAAAATCGATATTTTAGGTGCCCAAAGTTAATATGTGTATACATCTTCTGCACCCGTTTATATCTCAAATTCAACCTCAAAACACCCGAAAATTCGATATTTTGGGGTCCCAGAAGAGATCTGTACATGCCTACTCAGTGCTAAAATATTTTCAAAATGTAGGCCCAAAATAGGCTAAAAATCGATATTTTAGGTGCCCAAAGTCGATATCTCAAATTCAGGCACAAAACACCCGTAAATTCGATATTTTGGGGTCCCAGGAGCGATCTGTACATGCCTACTCCGTGTTAGAGTATTTTCAAAATACAGGCCCAAAACATACTGAAAATCGATATTTTAGGTGCCTAAAAGTCGATATGTGCATGCATATTCTGCACTCGTTTATATCCAAACTTCAACCGGCAAAACACCCGAAAATTCGATATTTTGGGGTCCCAGAAGAGATCTGTACATGCCTACTCAGGGCTAGAATGTTTTAAAAATATAGGCTCAAAATATGCTAAAAATCGATATTTTAAGTGTCCAAAGTCGATATGTTCATGTATCTTCAGTACCCGTTTATATCTCAAATTCAGGCTCAAAACACCCGAAATTTCGATATTTTTGGGTCTCAGAAGAGATCTGTACATGCCTACTCAGTGCTAGAATATTTTCAAAAAATAGGCCCAAAATATTCTTAAAATCGATATTTTACGTGCCCAAAGTCGATATCTCAAATTCAGGTACAAAACACCCGAAAATTCGATATTTTGGGGTCCCAGGAGCGATCTGTACATGCCTACTCCATTTTAGAGTACTTTCAAAATACAGGTCCAAAACATGCTGAAAATTGATCTTTTAGGTGCCCAAAAGTTGATATGTGCATTCATCTTCTGTACCCGTTTATATCTCAAATTCAGGCTCAAAACACCCGAAAATTCGGTATTTTTGGGTCCTAAATGCGATCTGTACATGCCTACTCCTAGTTAGAAAGTTTTCAAGATACAGACCCAAAACATGCTCAAAATCGATATTTTAGGTGCCAAAAAGTTGATATATGCATGCATCTTTTAAACCCGTTTATATCGCAAATTCTGGCTCAAAACACCCGAAAATTTGATATTTAATGTTCCAAGAAGCGATCTGTACATGCCTACTCCGTGTTAGAGTATTTTCAAAATACAGGCCCAAAACATACTGAAAATCGATATTTTAGGTGCCCAAAAGTCGATATTTGCATGCATCTTCTGTACCCGTTTATATCTCAAATTAAGGCTCAAAACACCGGAAAATTCGATATTGTGGTGTCCCAGAAGCGATCTGTACATGCCTACTCAGATACAGGCCCAAAACATGCGGAAAATCGATATTTTAGGTGCCCAAAGTTAATATGTGTATGCATCTTCTGCACCCGTTTATATCCCAGATTCAACCTCAAAACACCCTAAAATTCGATATTTTATGGTCCCAGAAGAGATCTGTACATGCCTACTCAGTGCTAGAATATTTTCAAAATATAGGCCCAAAATATGCTAAAAATCGATATTTTTGGTGCTCAAAGTCGATATATCAAATTCAGGCACAAAACACCCGAAAATTCGATATTTTGGGGTCCCAGAAGCGATCTATACATGTCTAGTCCGTGTTAGAGTATTTTCAAAATAAAGGCCCAAAAAATACTATAAATCGAACCTTTATGTGCCCATAAGCCGATATGTGCATGCATCTTCTGTACCCATTTATATTTCAAATTCAGGCACAAAACACCCGAAAATTCGATATTTTGGGGTCCCAGAAGCGATCTGTACATGCCTACTCCGTGGTAAAGTATTTTCAAAATATAGGCCCAAAACATGCTGAAAATTGATCTTTTAGGTGCCCAAAAGTCGATATGTGCATGCATCTTCTGTACCCGTTTATATCTCACATTCAGGCTCAAAACACCTGAAAATTCAATATTTTGTGGTCCCAGAAGCGATCCGTACATGCCTACTAAGATTCAGGCCAAAAACATGCTAAAAATCGATATTTTAGGTGCTCAAAGTCAATATGTGTATGCATCTTTTTAACCCGTTTATATCGCAAATTCAACTTCAAAACACCAGAAAATTCGATATTTTTGGGTCTCGGAAGCGATCTGAACATGCCTACTCAGTACAAGAATTTTTTCAAAATATAGGCTCAAAACATGCTAAAATCGATATTTTAAGTGTCCGAAGTCGATATGTGCATGCATCTTCTGTACCCGTTTATATCTCAAATTCAGGCTCAAAACACCCAAAAATTCGATATTTTGGGGTCCAAGAAGAGATCTGTACATGCCTACTCCGTGTTAGAGTATTTTCAAAATACAGGCCTAAAACATACTGAAAATCGATATTTTAGGTGCCCAAAAGTCGATATGTGCATGCATCTTCTGTACCCGTTTATATTTCAAATTCTGGCTCAAAACGCCCGAAAATTCGATATTTTGGGGTCCCAGAAGCGATCTGTACATGCCTACTCCGTGGTAAAGTATTTTCAAAATATAGGCCCAAAACATGCTGAAAATTGATCTTTTAGGTGCCCAAAAGTCGATATGTGCATGCATTTTCTGTACCCGTTTATATCTCAAATTCAGGCTCAAAACACCCGAAAATTCAATATTTTGTGGTCCCAGAAGCGATCCGTACATGCCTACTAAGATTCAGGCCAAAAACATGCTGAAAATCGATATTTTAGGTGCTCAGAGTCAATATGTGTATGCATCTTTTTAACCCGTTTATATCGCAAATTCAACTTCAAAACACCAGAAAATTCTATATTTTTGGGTACCAGAAGCGATCTGTACATGCCTACTCCGTGTTAGAGTATTTTCAAAATACAGGCCCAAAACATACTGAAAATCGATCTTTTAGGTGACTAAAAGTCGATATGTGAATGCATATTCTGTACCCGTTTATATCTCAAATTCGGGCTAAAAACACCCAAAAATTCTATATTTTGGGGTCCCAGAAGCGATCTGTACATGCCTACTCAGATACAGACCCAAATAATGCTGAAAATCGATATTTTAGGTGTCCAAAGTCAATACGTGTATGTATCTTCTGCACCCATTTATATCCCAATTTCAACCTCAAAACACCCGAAAATTCGATATTTTTGGGCCCCAGAAGCGATCTGTACATGCCTATTCAGTGCTAGAATGTTTTCAAAATATAGGCTCAAAACATGCTAAAAATCGATATTTTAAGTGTCCAAAATCGATATGTGCATGTATGTTCTGTACCCGTTTATATCTCAAATTCAGGATCAAAACACCCGAAAATTCGGTGTTTTTTTGTCCTAGAAGCGATCTGTACATGCCTACTCTTAATTAAAATGTTTTCAAGATACAGACTCAAAACATGCTAAAAATCGATATTTTAGGTGCCCAAAAATCAATATGTGCATGCATCTTCAGTACCCGTTTATATCTCAAGTTCAGACTCAAAACAACCGAAAATTCGATATTTTGGGGTTCCAGAAGCGATCTGTACATGCCTACTCCGTGTTAGAGTATTTTCATAATACAGGCCTAAAACATGCTGAAAATCGATATTTTAGGTGCCCAAAGTCAATATGTGCATGCATCTTCTGTACCCTTTTATAAATCAAATTCAGGCTCAAAACTTATGAAAATTCGATATTATGGGGTCCCAGAAGCGATCTGTACATGCCTACTAAGATACAGGCCCAATACATGCTGAAAATCGATATTTTAGGTGCCCAAAGTCAATATGTGTATGCATCTTATGAACCCGTTTATATCCCAAATTCAACCTCAAAACACCCGAAAATTCGATATTTTTGGGTCCCACAAGCGATCTGTACATGACTACTCAGAGCTAGAATGTTTTCAAAATATAGGCTCAAAACAAGCTAAAAATCGATATTTTAAGTGTCCAAAGTCGATATGTGCATGCATCTTCTGAACCCGTTTATATCTCAAAATCAGGCTCAAAACCCCCGAAAAATTGGTATTTTAGGGTCCTAGAAGCGATCTGTACATGCCTACTCCTAGTTTGAATGTTTTCAAGAAACAAACCCAAATCATGCTCAAAATCGATATTTTAAGTGCCCAAAAGTCGATAAGTGAATGCATTTTTAGTACATGTTTATATCTCAAATTCAGGCTCAAAACACCCGAAAATTCGATATTTTTGGGTCCAAAAAGCGATCTGTACATGCCTACTCAGTGCTAAAATATTTTCAAAATATAGGCCCAAAATATGCTAAAAATCGATATTTTAGGTGCCCAAAGTCGATATCTCAAATTCAGGCACAAAACACCCGAAAATTCGATATTTGGGGGTCCCAAGAGCGATCTGTACATGCCTACTCCGTGTTAGAGTATTTTCAAAATACAGCCCCAAAACATGCTGAAAATTGATCTTTTAGGTGCCCAAAAGTCGATATGTGCATGCATCTTCTGTACCCGTTTATATCTCAAATTCAGCCTCAAAACACCCGAAAATTCGATATTTTTGGGTCCCAGAAGCGATCTGTACATGCCTACTCAGTGCTAAACAATTTTCAAAATATAGGCCCAAAATATTCTAAAAATCGATATTTTAGGTGCCCAAAGTCGATATCTCAAATTCAGGCACAAAACACCCGAAAATTCGATATTTTGGGGTCCCAGGAGCGATCTGTACATGCCTACTCCGTTTTAGAGTATTTTCAAAATACAGGCCTAAAACATGCTGAAAATTGATCTTTTAGATGCCCAAAAGTCGATATGTTCATGCATCTTCTGTACCCGTTTATATCTCAAATTCAGGCTCAAAACACCCAAAAATTCGATATTTTGCGGTCCCAAAAGCGATCTGTACATGCCTACTAAGATACAGGCCCGAAACATACTGAAAATCGTTATTTTAGGTGCCCAAAGTCAATATGTGTATGCATCTTCTGAACCCGTTTATATCCCAAATTCAACTTCAAAACACCATAAAATTCGATATTTTTTGGTCCATGAAGCGATCTGTACATACCTACTCAGTGCTAGAATGTTTTCAAAATAAAGGCTCGAAACATGCTAAAAATCGCTATTTTAAGTGCCCAAAAGTCGATATGTGCATGCATCTTCTGTACCCTTTTATATCTCAAATTAAGGCTCAAAACACCCGAAAATTCGGTATTTTTGGGTCCTAGATGCGATCTGTACATGCTTACTCCTAGTTAGAATGTTTTCAAAATACAGGCCCAAAACATTCTGAAAATCGATATTTTAGGTGCCCAAAAGTCGATATGTGCATGCATCTTCTGTACCCGTTTATATCTCAAATTCAGGCTCAAAACACCCGAAAATTCGATATTTTGGGGTCCCAGAAGCGATCTGTACATGCCTTCTCAGATACAGGCCCAAAACATGCGGAAAATCGATAGTTTAGGTGCCCAAAGTTAATATGTGTATGCATCTTCTGCACCCGTTTATATCCCAAATTCAACCTCAAAACACCCGAAAATTCGATATTTTATGGTCCCAGAAGAGATCTGTACATGCCTACTCAGTGCTAGAATATTTTCAAAATATTGGCCCAAAATATGCTAAAAATCGATATTTTTGGTGCCCAAGGTCGATATCTCAAATTCAGGCTCAGAACAACCGAAAATTCAATATTTTATGGTCCCAGAAGCGATCCGTACATGCCTACTAAGATTCAGGCCAAAAACATGCTGAAAATCGATATTTTAGGTGCTCAATGTCAATATGTGTATGCATCTTTTTAACCCGTTTATATCGCAAATTCAACTTCAAAACACCAGAAAATTCGATATTTTTGGGTCCCGGAAGCGATCTGTACATGCCTACTCAGTACTAGAATTTTTTCAAAATATAGGCTCAAAACATGCTAAAATCGATATTTTAAGTGTCCAAAGTCGATATGTACATGCATCTTCTGTACCCGTTTATATCTCAAATTCAGGCTCAAAACACCCAAAAATTCGATATTTTGGGGTCCAAGAAGTGATATGTACATGCCTACTCCGTGTTATAGTATTTTCAAAATACAGGCCCAAAAGATACTGAAAATCGATATTTTAGGTGCCCAAAAGTCGATATGTGCATGCATCTTCTGTACCCGTTTATATCTCAAATTCTGGCTCAAAACACCCGAAAATTCGATATTTTGGGGTCCCAGAAGCGATCTGTACATGCCTACTCAGATACAGGCCCAAAACATGCGGAAAATCGATATTTTAGGTGCCCAAAGTTAATATGTGTATGCATATTCTGCACTCGTTTATATCCCAAATTCAACCTCAAAACACCCTAAAATTCGATATTTTAGGGTCCCAGAAGAGATCTGTACATGCCTACTCAGTGCTCGAATGTTTTCAAAATATAAGCTCAAAACATGCTAAAAATCGATATTTTAAGTGTCCAAAGTCGATATGTGCATGTATGTTCAGTACCCGTTTATATCTCAAATTCAGGCTCAAAACACCCGAAATTTCGATATTTTTGGGTCTCAGAAGCGATCTGTACATGCCTACTCAGTGCTAGAATATTTTCAAAAAATATGCCCAAAACATGGTAAAAATTGATATTTTAGGTGCCCAAAGTCGATATTTCAAATTCAGGCACAAAACACCCAAAAATTCGATATTTTGTGGTCCCAGAAGCGATCTATACATGCCTACTCCGTGTTAGAAAATTTTCATAATACAGGCCAAAAACATACTGAAAATCGATCCTTTAGGTGCCCTAAAGTCGATATGTGCATGCAACTTCAGTACCCGTTTATATCTCAAATTCAGGCACAAAACACCCAAAAATTTAATATTTTGGGGTCCCAGAAGCGATCTGTACAAGCTAACTTCGTGTTAGAGTATTTTAAAAATACAGGCCCAAAACATACTGAAAATCGATCTTTTATGTGCCCAAAAGTCGATATGTGCATGCATCTTCTGTACCCGTTTATATCTAAAATTCAGGCTCAAAACACCCGAAAATTCGATATTTAGGGGTCCCAGACACCATCTGTACATGCCTACTCAGTGCTAGAATATTTTCAAAATATAGGTCTAAAACATACTGAAAATCGATAGTTTAGGTGCCCAAAGTCGATATCTCAAATTCAGGCACAAAACACCCGAAAGTTCGATATTTTGGGGTCCCAGAAGCGATCTGTACATGCCTACTCCGTGTTAGAGTATTTTCAAAATACATGCCAAAAACATACTGAAAATGGATCTTTTATGTGCCCAAAAGTCGATATGTTCATGCATCTTCTGTACCCGTTTATATCTCAAATTCAGGCTCAAAACACCCGAAAATTCAATATTTTGGTATCCCAGAAGCGATCTATACATGCTTACTCAGATACAGGCCCAAAACATGCCGAAAATCGATATTTTAGGTGCCCAGAGTTAATAAGTGTATGCATCTTCTGCACTCGTTTATATCCCAAATTCAACCTCAAAACACCCCAAAATTCGTTATTTTAGGGTCCCAGAAGAGATCTGTACATGCCTACTCAGTGCTAGATTGTTTTCAAAATATAGGCTCAAAACATGCTAAAAATCGATATTTTAAGTGTCAAAAGTCGATATGTGCATTTATCTTCAGTACCCGTTTATATCTCAAATTCAGGCACAAAACACCCAAAAATTCGATATTTTGTGGTCCCAGAAGCGATCTATACATGCCTACTCCGTGATAGAGTATTTTCAAAATACTGGCCCAAAACATACTGAAAATCGATCTTTTAGGTGCCCAAAGTCGATATCTCAAATTAAGGCACAAAAACACCCGAAAATTCGATATTTTGGGGTCCCAGAAGCGATCTGTACATGCCAACTCCGTGTTAGAGTATTTTCAATATACAGGCCAAAAACATTCTGAAAATCGATCTTTTATGTGCCCAAAAGTCGATATGTGCATGCATCTTCTGTACCCGTTTATATCTCAAATTGAGGCTCAAAACACCCGAAAATTCGATATATTGGTGTCCCAGAAGCGATATGTACATGCCTACTCAGATACAGGCCCAAAACATGCAGAAAATCGATATTTTAGGTGCCCAAAGTCAATATGTGTATGCATCTTCTGCACCCGTATATATCCCAAATTCAACCTCAAAACACCCCAAAATTCGATATCTTTGGGTCCCGGAAGCGATGTGTACATGCCTACTCAGTGCTAGAATGTTTTCAAAATACAGGCCCAAAACATACTGAAAATCGATCTTTTAGGTGCCCAAAGACAATATGTGTATGCATCATCTGCACCCGTTTATATCTCAAATTCCTTCTCAAAACAACCGAAAATTCGGTATTTTTGGGTCCTAGAAGCGATCTGTACATGCCTACTCAGTGCTATAATGTTTTCAAGATACAGACCCAAAACATGCTCAAAATCAATATTTTAGGTGCCCAAAAGTCGATATGTGCATGCATCTTCTGTACCCGTTTATATCTCAAATTCAGGCTCAAAACACCCGAAAATTCGATATTTTTTGGTCCCAGAAGCGATCTGTACATGCCTACTCAGTGCTAGAATATTTTCAAAATATAGGGCCAAAACATGCTAAAAATCGATATTTTAGGTGCCCAAAGTCGATATCTCAAATTCAGGAACAAAACACCCGAAAATTCGATATTTTGGGGTCACAGAAGCGATCTGTACATGAATACTCCTTGTTAGAGTATTTTTAAAATACAGGCCCAAAACATACTGAAAATCGATATTTTATGTGCCCAAAGTAAATATGTGTATGCATCTTCTGCACCCATTTATATCCCAAATTCAACCTCAAAACACCCGAAAATTCGATATTTTTGGGTTCCAGAAACGATCTGTACAAGCCTACTCAGATACAGGCCAAAAACATGCTGAAAATCGATATTTTATGTGCCCAAAGTCACTAGGTGTATGCATCTTCTGCACCCGTTTATATCACAATTTCAACCTGAAAACACCCAAAAATTCGATATTTTTGGGTCCCAGAAGCAATCTGTACATGCCTACTCAGTGCTAGAATGTTTTCAAAATATAGGCTCAAAATATGCTAAAAATCGATATTTTAAGTGTCCAAAGTCGATATGTGCATGCATAATTCTGTACCCGTTTATATCTCAAATTCAGGCTCAAAATACGCGAAAATTCGGTATTTTAAGGTCCCAGAAGCGATCTATACATGCCTACTCTTAGTTAGAATGTTTTCAAGATACAGACCCAAAACATGCTTAAAATTGATATTTTATGTGCCCAAAAGTCGATATGTGCATGCATCTTCAGTACCCGTTTATATCTCAAATTCAGGCTCAAAACACCTGAAAATTTAATATTTTGGGGTCCAAGAAGCGATCTGTACATGCCTACTCCGTGTTAGAGTATTTTCAAAATACAGGTCCAAAACATGCTGAAAATCGATATTTTAGGTGCCCAAAGTCAATATGTGCATGCATCTTCTGTACCCGTTTATATCTCAAATTCAGGCTCAAACTCAGTGCTTGAATGTTTTCCAAATATTGGCCCAAAACATGCTAAAAATCGACATTTTAGGTGCCCAAAGTCGATATCTCAAATTCAGGCACAAAACACCCGAAAATTCGATATTTTGGGGTCCCAGAAGCGATTTGTACAAGCCTACTCCGTGTTAGAGTAATTTCAAAATATAGGCCCAAAACATACTGAAAATCGATCTTTTAGGTGCCCCAAAGTCGATATGTGCATGCATCTTCTGTACCCGTTTATATCTCAAATTCAGGCTCAAAACACCTGAAAATTCGATATTTTGGGGTCCCAGAAGCGATCTGTACATGCCTACTCCGTGTTAGAGTATTTTCAAAATACAGGCCCAAAACATACTGAAAATCGATTTTTTATGTGCCTAAAAGTCGATATGTGATTGCATCTTCTGTACCTGTTTATATCTCAAATTCGGGCTAAAAACACCCGAAAATTCTATATTTTGGGGTCCCAGAAGCGATCTGTACATGCCTACTCCGTGTTAAAGTATTTTCAAAATACAGGCCCAAAACATTCTGAAAATCGATCTTTTATGTGCCCAAAAGTCGATATGTGCATGCATCTTCTGTACCCGTTTATATCTCAAATTGAGGCTCAAAACCCCCGAAAATTCGATATATTGGTGTCCCAGAAGCGATATGTACATGCCTACTCAGATACAGGCCCAAAACATGCAGAAAATCGATATTTTAGGTGCCCAAAGTCAATATGTGTATGCATCTTCTGCACCCGTATATATCCCAAATTCAACCTCAAAACACCCCAAAATTCGATATCTTTGGGTCCCGGAAGCGATGTGTACATGCCTACTCAGTGCTAGAATGTTTTCAAAATACAGGCCCAAACCATACTGAAAATCGATCTTTTAGGTGCCCAAAGACAATATGTGTATGCATCATCTGCACCCGTTTATATCCCAAATTCCTTCTCAAAACAACCGAAAATTCGGTATTTTTGGGTCCTAGAAGCGATCTGTACATGCCTACTCAGTGCTATAATGTTTTCAAGATACAGACCCAAAACATGCTCAAAATCAATATTTTAGGTGCCCAAAAGTCGATATGTGCATGCATCTTCTGTACCCGTTTATATCTCAAATTCAGGCTCAAAACACCCGAAAATTCGATATTTTGGGGTCCAAGAAGCGATCTGTAAATGTCTACTCCTTGTTAGAGTATTTTCAAAATACAGGCTCAAAACATACTGAAAATCGATATTTTAGGTGCCAAAAGTCAATATGTTCATGCATCTTCTGTACCCGTTTATATCTCAAATTCAGGCTCAAAACACCCGAAAATTCGATATTTTTTGGTCCCAGAAGCGATCTGTACATGCCTACTCAGTGCTAGAATATTTTCAAAATATAGGGCCAAAACATGCTAAAAATCGATATTTTAGGTGCCCAAAGTCGATATCTCAAATTCAAGAACAAAACTCCCGAAAATTCGATATTTTGGGGTCACAGAAGCGATCTGTACATGAATACTCC
The DNA here is from genome assembly GCA_033782935.1 of Petrolisthes cinctipes. Classification (NCBI taxonomy): domain Eukaryota; kingdom Metazoa; phylum Arthropoda; class Malacostraca; order Decapoda; family Porcellanidae; genus Petrolisthes; species Petrolisthes cinctipes. The sequence continues at coordinate 121,222 of JAWQEG010003336.1, read as the reverse complement.
GTGTTAGAGTATTTTTAAAATACAGGCCCAAAACATACTGAAAATCGATATTTTATGTGCCCAAAGTCAATATGTGTATGCATCTTCTGCACCCGTTTATATCCCAAATTCAACCTCAAAACACCCGAAAATTCGATATTTTTGGGTTCCAGAAACGATCTGTACAAGCCTACTCAGATACAGGCCAAAAACATGCTGAAAATCGATATTTTATGTGCCCAAAGTCACTAGGTGTATGCATCTTCTGCACCCGTTTATATCCCAAATTCAACCTCAAAACACTTGAACATTCGAAATTTTTGGGTCCCAGAAGCGATCTGTACATGCCTACTCAGTGCTAGAATGTTTTCAATATATAGGCTCAAAACATGCTAAAAATCGATATTTTAAGTGTCCAAAGTCGATAAATATGTGCATGCATCTTCTGTACCCGTTTATATCTCAAATTCAGGCTCAAAACACCCGAAAATTCGATATTTTGTGGTCCAAGAAGCGATCTGTAAATGCCTACTCCGTGTTAAAGTATTTTCAAAATACAGGCCCAAAACATACTGAAAATCTATATATTAAGGTGGCCAAAGTCAATATATGCATGCATCTTCTGTACCCGTTTATATCTGAAATTCAGGCTCAAAACACCCGAAAATTCGATATTTTGGGGTCCCAGAAGCGATCTGTACATGCCTACTTAGTGCTAGAATGTTTTCAAAATATAGGCTCAAAACATGCTAAAAATCGATATTTTAAGTGTCCAAAATCGATATGTGCATGTATGTTCTGTACCCGTTTATATCTCAAATTCAGGATCAAAACACCCGAAAATTCGGTATTTTTTTGTCCTAGAAGCGATCTGTACATGCCTACTCTTAGTTAAAATGTTTTTAAGATACAGACTCAAAACATGCTAAAAATCGATATTTTAGGTGCCCAAAAGTCAATATGTGCATGCATCTTCAGTACCCGTTTATATCTCAAGTTCAGACTCAAAACAACCGAAAATTCGATATTTAAGGGTCCCAGAAGCGATCTGTACATGCCTACTCTGTGGTAGAATATTTTTAAAATACAGGCCCAAAACATGCTGAAAATCGATATTTTAGGTGCCCAAAGTCAATATGTGCATGCATCTTCTGTACCCTTTTATAAATCAAATTCAGGCTCAAAACACCTGAAAATTCGATATTATAGGGTCCCAGAAGCGATCTGTACATGCCTACTAAGATACAGGCCCAATACATGCTGAAAATCGATATTTTAGGTGCCAAAAGTCAATATGTGTATGCATCTTCTGAACCCGTTTATATCCCAAATTCAACCTCAAAACACCCGAAAATTCGATATTTTTTGGTCCCAGAAGCGATCTGTACATGACTACTCAGTGCTAGAATGTTTTCAAAATACAGGCTCAAAACAAGCTAAAAATCGATATTTTAAAGTCCAAAGTCGATACGTGCATGCATCTTCTGTACTCGTTTATATCTCAAATTCAGGCTCAAAACACCCGAAAAATCGGTATTTTTGGGTCCTAGAAGCGATCTGTACATACCTACTCCTAGATTGAATGTTTTCAAGAAACAGACCCAAATCATGCTCAAAATCGATATTTTAAGTCCCCAAAAGTTGATAAGTGCATGCATTTTTAGTACATGTTTATATCTCAAATTCAGTCTCAAAACACCCGAAAATTCGATATTTTAGGGTCCAAAAAGCAATCTGTACATGCCTACTACGTGTTAGAGTATTTTCAAAATACAGGCCCAAAACATACTGAAAATCGATATTTTAGGTGCCCAAAAGTCAATATGTGCATGCATCTTCTGTACCCGTTTATATCTCAAATTCAGGCTCAAACACCCGAAAATTCGATAGTTTTGGGTCCCAGAAGCGATCTGTACATGCCTACTCAGTGCTAGAATGTTTTCAAAATATAGGCCCAAAACATGCTGAAAATCGGTATTTTAGGTGCCCAATGTTAATATGTGTATGCATCTTCTGCACCCGTATATATCCCAAATTCAACCTCAAAACACCCGAAAATTCGATATTTTTGGGTCCCAGAAGCGATCTGTACATGCCTACTCAGTGCTAGAATGTTTTCAAAATACACGCCGATAACATACTGAAAATCGATCTTTTAGGTGCCCAAAGACAATATGTGTATGCATCATCTACACCCTTTTATATCCCAAATTCCTTCTCAAAGCACCAGAAAATTCGGTATTTTTGGGTCCTAGAAGCGATCTGTACATGCCTACTTAGTGCTAGAATGTTTTCAAGATACCGACCCAAAACATGCTCAAACTCAATATTTTAGGTGCCCAAAGGTCGATATGTGCATGCATCTTCACTACCCGTTTATATATCAAATTCAGGCTCAAAACAACCGAACATTCGGTATATTTGGGTTCCAGAAGCGATCTGTACATGCCTACTCAGTGCTAGAATGTTTTAAAAATATAGGCCCAAAATATGCTAAAAATCGATATTTTAGGTGCCCAAAGTCGATATCTCAAATTCAGGCGCAAAACACCCGAAAATTCGATATTTTGGGGTCCCAGAAGCAATCTGTACATCCCTACTCCGTGTTAGAGTATTTTCAAAATACAGGCCCAAAACGTACTGAAAATCGATCTTTTAGGTGCCCAAAAGTCGATATGTGCATGCATCTTCTGTACCCGTTTATATCTCAAATTCAGGCTCAAAACACCCGAAAATTCGATATTTTGGGGTCCCAGAAGCGATCTGTACATGCCTACTCAGATACAAGCCCAAAACATGCTGAAAATCGATATTTTAGGTGCCCAAAATCAATATGTGTATGCATCTTTTGCACCAGTATATATCCCAAATTCAACCTTAAAACACCCGAAAATTCGATATTTTTGGGTCCCAGAAGCGATCTGTACATGCCTACTCAGTGCTAGAATGTTTTCAAAATATAGGCCCAAAACATGCTGAAAATCGATATTTTAGGTGCCCAATGTTAATATGTGTATGCATCTTCTGCACCCGTATATATCCCAAATTCAACCTCAAAACACCCGAAAATTCGATATTTTTGGGTCCCAGAAGCGATCTGTACATGCCTACTCAGTGCTAGAATGTTTTCAAAATGCACGCCGATAACATACTGAAAATCGATCTTTTAGGTGCCCAAAGACAATATGTGTATGCATCATCTGCACCTTTTTATATCCCAAATTCCTTCTCAAAGCACCCGAAAATTCGGTATTTTTTGGTCCCAGAAGCGATCTGTACATGCCTACTTAGTGCTAGAATGTTTTCAAGATACCGACCCAAAACATGCTCAAACTCAATATTTTAGGTGCCCAAAGGTCGATATGTGCATGCATCTTCACTACCCGTTTATATATCAAATTCAGGCTCAAAACAACCGAAAATTCGGTATATTTGGGTTCCAGAAGCGATCTGTACATGCCTACTCAGTGCTAGAATGTTTTAAAAATATAGGCCCAAAATATGCTAAAAATCGATATTTTAGGTGCCCAAAGTCGATATCTCAAATTCAGGCGCAAAACACCCGAAAATCGATATTTTGGGGTCCCAGAAGCAATCTCTACATCCCTACTCCGTGTTAGAGTATTTTCAAAATACAGGCCCAAAACGTACTGAAAATCGATCTTTTAGGTGCCCAAAAGTCGATATGTGCATGCATCTTCTGTACCCGTTTATATCTCAAATTCAGGCTCAAAACACCCGAAAATTCGATATTTTGGGGTCCCAGAAGCGATCTGTACATGCCTACTCAGATACAAGCCCAAAACATGCTGAAAATCGATATTTTAGGTGCCCAAAATCAATATGTGTATGCATCTTTTGCACCAGTATATATCCCAAATTCAACCTTAAAACACCCGAAAATTCGATATTTTTGGGTCCCAGAAGCGATCTGTACATGCCTACTCAGTGCTAGAATGTTTTCAAAATATAGGCCCAAAACATGCTGAAAATCGATATTTTAGGTGCCCAATGTTAATATGTGTATGCATCTTCTGCACCCGTATATATCCCAAATTCAACCTCAAAACACCCGAAAATTCGATATTTTTGGGTCCCAGAAGCGATCTGTACATGCCTACTCAGTGCTAGAATGTTTTCAAAATGCACGCCGATAACATACTGAAAATCGATCTTTTAGGTGCCCAAAGACAATATGTGTATGCATCATCTGCACCTTTTTATATCCCAAATTCCTTCTCAAAGCACCCGAAAATTCGGTATTTTTTGGTCCCAGAAGCGATCTGTACATGCCTACTTAGTGCTAGAATGTTTTCAAGATACCGACCCAAAACATGCTCAAACTCAATATTTTAGGTGCCCAAAGGTCGATATGTGCATGCATCTTCACTACCCGTTTATATATCAAATTCAGGCTCAAAACAACCGAAAATTCGGTATTTTTGGGTTCCAGAAGCGATCTGTACATGCCTACTCAGTGCTAGAATGTTTTAAAAATATAGGCCCAAAATATGCTAAAAATCGATATTTTAGGTGCCCAAAGTCGATATCTCAAATTCAGGCACAAAACACCCGAAAATTCGATATTTTGGGGTCCCAGAAGCGATCTGTGCATGCCTACTCTGTATTAGAGTATTTTCAAAATACAGGCCCAAAACATATTGAAAATTGATCTTTTAGGTGCCCAAAAGTCGATATGTGCATGCATCATGATTGTGTACCCGTTTATATCTCAAATTCAGGCTCAAAAAACCTGAAAATTCGATATTTTGAGGTCCAAGAAGCGATTTGAACATGCCTACTCAGATACAGGCCCAAAACATGATGAAAATCGATATTTTAGGTGCCCAAAGTCGATATCTCAAATTCAGGCACAAAACACCCGAAAATTCGATATTTTGGGGTCCAAGAAGCGATCTGCGCATGCCTACTCTGTATTAGAGTATTTTCAAAATACAGGCCCAAAACAAATTGAAAATCGATCGTTTAGGTGCCCAAAAGTCGATATGTGCATGCATCATGATTGTGTACCCGTTTATATCTCAAATTCAGGCTCAAAAACCTGAAAATTCGATATTTTGAGGTCCAAGAAGCGATCTGTACATGCCTACTCAGATACAGGCCCAAAACATGCTGAAAATCGATATTTTAGGTGCCCAAAGTCAATACGTGTATGCATATTCTGCACCCGTTTATATCCCAAATTCAACCTCAAAAAACCCGAAAATTCGATATTTTGGGATCCCAGAAGCGATCTGTACATGCCTACTCAGTGCTAGAATATTTTCAAAATATAGGCCCAAAACATGCTAAAAATCGATATTTTAGGCTCTAAAATTGATATCTCAAATTCAGGCACAAAACACCCGTAAATTCGATATTTTGGGGTCCCAGAAGCAATCTGTACATGCCTACTCCGTGTTAGAGTATTTTCAAAATACAGGCCCAAAACATACTGAAAATCGATCTTTTAGGTGCCCAAAAGTCGATATGTGCATGCATCTTCTGTACCCGTTTATATCTCAAATTCAGGCTTAAACCACCCAAAAATTCGATATTTTGGGGTCCCAGAAGCGATCTGTACATGCCTACTCCATGTTAAAGTATTTTCAATATACAGGCCCAAAACATATTGAAAATCGATCTTTTAGGTGACCAAAAGTCGATATGTGCATGCATCATGATTGTGTACCCGTTTATATCTCAAATTCAGGATAAAAAAACCTGAAAATTCGATATTTTGAGGCCCAAGAAGCGATTTGTACATGCCTACTCAGATACAGGCCCAAAACATGCTGAAAATCGATATTTTATATGCCCAAAGTCAATATGTGTATGCATCTTCTGCACCCGTTTATATCCCAAATTCAACCTCAAAACACTCGAAAATTCGATATTTTGGGATCCCAGAAGCGATCTGTACATGCCTACTCAGTGCTAGAATATTTTCAAAATATAGGCCCAAAACATGCTTAAAATCGATATTTTAGGCTCTAAAATTGATATCTCAAATTCAGGCACAGAACACCCATCAATTCGATATTTTGGGGTCCCAGAAGCGATCTGTACATGCCTAGTCCTTGTTAAAGTATTTTGAAAATACTGGCCCAAAACATACTGAAAATCAATCTTTTAGGTGCCCAAAAGTCGATATGTGCATGCATCTTCTGTACCCGTTTGTATTTTAAATTCAGTGTCAAAACACCTGAAAATTCGATATTTTGGGGTTCCAGAAGCGATCTGTACTTGGCTACTCAGATACAGGTAGAAAACATGCTGAAAATCGATATTTTAGGTGCCCAAAGTCAATATGTGTATGCATATTCTGCACCCGTTTATATCCCAAATTCAACCTCAAAACACCCGTAAATTCGATATTTTGTTTTCCCAGACGCGATTTGTACATGCCTACTCAGTGCTAGAATTTTTTCAAAATATAGGCTCAAAACATTATCAAAATCGATATTTTAGGTGCCCAAAAGTCGATATGTGCATGCAACTTCTGTACCCGTTTATATCTCAAATTCAGGCTCAAAACATCCAAAAATTCGGTATTTTTGGGTCCTAGAAGTGATCTGTACATGCCTACTAATAGTTAGAATGTTTTCAAAATACAGGCCCAAAACATGCTGAAAATCGATATTTTAGGTGCCCAAAGTCAATATGTGCATGAATCTTCTGTACCCGTTTATATCTCAAATTCATGCTCATAACACCCGAAAATTCGATATTTTGGGGTCCCAAAAGCGATCTGTACAAGCCTACTCAGTGCTAGAATATTTTCAAAATATAGGCTTAAAACATGCTGAAAATCGATATTTTAGGTGCCCAAAGTCGATATCTCATATTCAGGCACAAAACACCCGAAAATTCGATATTTTGGGGTCCTAGAAGTGAACTGTACATGCCTACTCTGTATTAGAGTATTTTCAAAATACAGGCCCAAAACATACTGAAAATCGATCTTTTAGGTGTCCAAAAGTTGATATGTGCATGCATCATCTGTACCCGTTTATATCTCAAATTCAGGCTCAAAACACCCGAAAATTCGATATTTTGGGGTCTCAGAAGCGATCTGTACATGCCTACTCAAATACAGGCCCAAAACATTAGGAAAATCGATATTTTAGGTGCCCAAAGTTAATATGTGTATACATCTTCTGCACCCGTTTATATCTCAAATTCAACCTCAAAACACCCGAAAATTCGATATTTTGGGGTCCCAGAAGAGATCTGTACATGCCTACTCAGTGCTAAAATATTTTCAAAATGTAGGCCCAAAATAGGCTAAAAATCGATATTTTAGGTGCCCAAAGTCGATATCTCAAATTCAGGCACAAAACACCCGTAAATTCGATATTTTGGGGTCCCAGGAGCGATCTGTACATGCCTACTCCGTGTTAGAGTATTTTCAAAATACAGGCCCAAAACATACTGAAAATCGATATTTTAGGTGCCTAAAAGTCGATATGTGCATGCATATTCTGCACTCGTTTATATCCAAACTTCAACCGGCAAAACACCCGAAAATTCGATATTTTGGGGTCCCAGAAGAGATCTGTACATGCCTACTCAGGGCTAGAATGTTTTAAAAATATAGGCTCAAAATATGCTAAAAATCGATATTTTAAGTGTCCAAAGTCGATATGTTCATGTATCTTCAGTACCCGTTTATATCTCAAATTCAGGCTCAAAACACCCGAAATTTCGATATTTTTGGGTCTCAGAAGAGATCTGTACATGCCTACTCAGTGCTAGAATATTTTCAAAAAATAGGCCCAAAATATTCTAAAAATCGATATTTTAGGTGCCCAAAGTCGATATCTCAAATTCAGGTACAAAACACCCGAAAATTCGATATTTTGGGGTCCCAGGAGCGATCTGTACATGCCTACTCCATTTTAGAGTACTTTCAAAATACAGGTCCAAAACATGCTGAAAATTGATCTTTTAGGTGCCCAAAAGTTGATATGTGCATTCATCTTCTGTACCCGTTTATATCTCAAATTCAGGCTCAAAACACCCGAAAATTCGGTATTTTTGGGTCCTAAATGCGATCTGTACATGCCTACTCCTAGTTAGAAAGTTTTCAAGATACAGACCCAAAACATGCTCAAAATCGATATTTTAGGTGCCAAAAAGTTGATATATGCATGCATCTTTTAAACCCGTTTATATCGCAAATTCTGGCTCAAAACACCCGAAAATTTGATATTTAATGTTCCAAGAAGCGATCTGTACATGCCTACTCCGTGTTAGAGTATTTTCAAAATACAGGCCCAAAACATACTGAAAATCGATATTTTAGGTGCCCAAAAGTCGATATTTGCATGCATCTTCTGTACCCGTTTATATCTCAAATTAAGTCTCAAAACACCGGAAAATTCGATATTGTGGTGTCCCAGAAGCGATCTGTACATGCCTACTCAGATACAGGCCCAAAACATGCGGAAAATCGATATTTTAGGTGCCCAAAGTTAATATGTGTATGCATCTTCTGCACCCGTTTATATCCCAGATTCAACCTCAAAACACCCTAAAATTCGATATTTTATGGTCCCAGAAGAGATCTGTACATGCCTACTCAGTGCTAGAATATTTTCAAAATATAGGCCCAAAATATGCTAAAAATCGATATTTTTGGTGCCCAAAGTCGATATATCAAATTCAGGCACAAAACACCCGAAAATTCGATATTTTGGGGTCCCAGAAGCGATCTATACATGTCTAGTCCGTGTTAGAGTATTTTCAAAATAAAGGCCCAAAAAATACTATAAATCGAACCGTTATGTGCCCATAAGCCGATATGTGCATGCATCTTCTGTACCCATTTATATTTCAAATTCAGGCACAAAACACCCGAAAATTCGATATTTTGGGGTCCCAGAAGCGATCTGTACATGCCTACTCCGTGGTAAAGTATTTTCAAAATATAGGCCCAAAACATGCTGAAAATTGATCTTTTAGGTGCCCAAAAGTCGATATGTGCATGCATCTTCTGTACCCGTTTATATCTCACATTCAGGCTCAAAACACCTGAAAATTCAATATTTTGTGGTCCCAGAAGCGATCCGTACATGCCTACTAAGATTCAGGCCAAAAACATGCTAAAAATCGATATTTTAGGTGCTCAAAGTCAATATGTGTATGCATCTTTTTAACCCGTTTATATCGCAAATTCAACTTCAAAACACCAGAAAATTCGATATTTTTGGGTCTCGGAAGCGATCTGAACATGCCTACTCAGTACAAGAATTTTTTCAAAATATAGGCTCAAAACATGCTAAAATCGATATTTTAAGTGTCCGAAGTCGATATGTGCATGCATCTTCTGTACCCGTTTATATCTCAAATTCAGGCTCAAAACACCCAAAAATTCGATATTTTGGGGTCCAAGAAGAGATCTGTACATGCCTACTCCGTGTTAGAGTATTTTCAAAATACAGGCCTAAAACATACTGAAAATCGATATTTTAGGTGCCCAAAAGTCGATATGTGCATGCATCTTCTGTACCCGTTTATATTTCAAATTCTGGCTCAAAACGCCCGAAAATTCGATATTTTGGGGTCCCAGAAGCGATCTGTACATGCCTACTCCGTGGTAAAGTATTTTCAAAATATAGGCCCAAAACATGCTGAAAATTGATCTTTTAGGTGCCCAAAAGTCGATATGTGCATGCATTTTCTGTACCCGTTTATATCTCAAATTCAGGCTCAAAACTCCCGAAAATTCAATATTTTGTGGTCCCAGAAGCGATCCGTACATGCCTACTAAGATTCAGGCCAAAAACATGCTGAAAATCGATATTTTAGGTGCTCAGAGTCAATATGTGTATGCATCTTTTTAACCCGTTTATATCGCAAATTCAACTTCAAAACACCAGAAAATTCGATATTTTTGGGTACCAGAAGCGATCTGTACATGCCTACTCCGTGTTAGAGTATTTTCAAAATACAGGCCCAAAACATACTGAAAATCGATCTTTTAGGTGACTAAAAGTCGATATGTGAATGCATATTCTGTACCCGTTTATATCTCAAATTCGGGCTAAAAACACCCAAAAATTCTATATTTTGGGGTCCCAGAAGCGATCTGTACATGCCTACTCAGATACAGACCCAAATAATGCTGAAAATCGATATTTTAGGTGTCCAAAGTCAATACGTGTATGTATCTTCTGCACCCATTTATATCCCAATTTCAACCTCAAAACACCCGAAAATTCGATATTTTTGGGCCCCAGAAGCGATCTGTACATGCCTATTCAGTGCTAGAATGTTTTCAAAATATAGGCTCAAAACATGCTAAAAATCGATATTTTAAGTGTCCAAAATCGATATGTGCATGTATGTTCTGTACCCGTTTATATCTCAAATTCAGTATCAAAACACCCGAAAATTCGGTGTTTTTTTGTCCTAGAAGCGATCTGTACATGCCTACTCTTAATTAAAATGTTTTCAAGATACAGACTCAAAACATGCTAAAAATCGATATTTTAGGTGCCCAAAAATCAATATGTGCATGCATCTTCAGTACCCGTTTATATCTCAAGTTCAGACTCAAAACAACCGAAAATTCGATATTTTGGGGTTCCAGAAGCGATCTGTACATGCCTACTCCGTGTTAGAGTATTTTCATAATACAGGCCTAAAACATGCTGAAAATCGATATTTTAGGTGCCCAAAGTCAATATGTGCATGCATCTTCTGTACCCTTTTATAAATCAAATTCAGGCTCAAAACTTATGAAAATTCGATATTATGGGGTCCCAGAAGCGATCTGTACATGCCTACTAAGATACAGGCCCAATACATGCTGAAAATCGATATTTTAGGTGCCCAAAGTCAATATGTGTATGCATCTTATGAACCCGTTTATATCCCAAATTCAACCTCAAAACACCCGAAAATTCGATATTTTTGGGTCCCACAAGCGATCTGTACATGACTACTCAGAGCTAGAATGTTTTCAAAATATAGGCTCAAAACAAGCTAAAAATCGATATTTTAAGTGTCCAAAGTCGATATGTGCATGCATCTTCTGAACCCGTTTATATCTCAAAATCAGGCTCAAAACCCCCGAAAAATTGGTATTTTAGGGTCCTAGAAGCGATCTGTACATGCCTACTCCTAGTTTGAATGTTTTCAAGAAACAAACCCAAATCATGCTCAAAATCGATATTTTAAGTGCCCAAAAGTCGATAAGTGAATGCATTTTTAGTACATGTTTATATCTCAAATTCAGGCTCAAAACACCCGAAAATTCGATATTTTTGGGTCCAAAAAGCGATCTGTACATGCCTACTCAGTGCTAAAATATTTTCAAAATATAGGCCCAAAATATGCTAAAAATCGATATTTTAGGTGCCCAAAGTCGATATCTCAAATTCAGGCACAAAACACCCGAAAATTCGATATTTGGGGGTCCCAAGAGCGATCTGTACATGCCTACTCCGTGTTAGAGTATTTTCAAAATACAGCCCCAAAACATGCTGAAAATTGATCTTTTAGGTGCCCAAAAGTCGATATGTGCATGCATCTTCTGTACCCGTTTATATCTCAAATTCAGCCTCAAAACACCCGAAAATTCGATATTTTTGGGTCCCAGAAGCGATCTGTACATGCCTACTCAGTGCTAAACAATTTTCAAAATATAGGCCCAAAATATTCTAAAAATCGATATTTTAGGTGCCCAAAGTCGATATCTCAAATTCAGGCACAAAACACCCGAAAATTCGATATTTTGGGGTCCCAGGAGCGATCTGTACATGCCTACTCCGTTTTAGAGTATTTTCAAAATACAGGCCTAAAACATGCTGAAAATTGATCTTTTAGATGCCCAAAAGTCGATATGTTCATGCATCTTCTGTACCCGTTTATATCTCAAATTCAGGCTCAAAACACCCAAAAATTCGATATTTTGCGGTCCCAAAAGCGATCTGTACATGCCTACTAAGATACAGGCCCGAAACATACTGAAAATCGTTATTTTAGGTGCCCAAAGTCAATATGTGTATGCATCTTCTGAACCCGTTTATATCCCAAATTCAACTTCAAAACACCATAAAATTCGATATTTTTTGGTCCATGAAGCGATCTGTACATACCTACTCAGTGCTAGAATGTTTTCAAAATAAAGGCTCGAAACATGCTAAAAATCGCTATTTTAAGTGCCCAAAAGTCGATATGTGCATGCATCTTCTGTACCCTTTTATATCTCAAATTAAGGCTCAAAACACCCGAAAATTCGGTATTTTTGGGTCCTAGATGCGATCTGTACATGCTTACTCCTAGTTAGAATGTTTTCAAAATACAGGCCCAAAACATTCTGAAAATCGATATTTTAGGTGCCCAAAAGTCGATATGTGCATGCATCTTCTGTACCCGTTTATATCTCAAACTCAGGCTCAAAACACCCGAAAATTCGATATTTTGGGGTCCCAGAAGCGATCTGTACATGCCTTCTCAGATACAGGCCCAAAACATGCGGAAAATCGATAGTTTAGGTGCCCAAAGTTAATATGTGTATGCATCTTCTGCACCTGTTTATATCCCAAATTCAACCTCAAAACACCCGAAAATTCGATATTTTATGGTCCCAGAAGAGATCTGTACATGCCTACTCAGTGCTAGAATATTTTCAAAATATTGGCCCAAAATATGCTAAAAATCGATATTTTTGGTGCCCAAAGTCGATATCTCAAATTCAGGCTCAGAACGACCGAAAATTCAATATTTTATGGTCCCAGAAGCGATCCGTACATGCCTACTAAGATTCAGGCCAAAAACATGCTGAAAATCGATATTTTAGGTGCTCAATGTCAATATGTGTATGCATCTTTTTAACCCGTTTATATCGCAAATTCAACTTCAAAACACCAGAAAATTCGATATTTTTGGGTCCCGGAAGCGATCTGTACATGCCTACTCAGTACTAGAATTTTTTCAAAATATAGGCTCAAAACATGCTAAAATCGATATTTTAAGTGTCCAAAGTCGATATGTACATGCATCTTCTGTACCCGTTTATATCTCAAATTCAGGCTCAAAACACCCAAAAATTCGATATTTTGGGGTCCAAGAAGTGATATGTACATGCCTACTCCGTGTTAGAGTATTTTCAAAATACAGGCCCAAAAGATACTGAAAATCGATATTTTAGGTGCCCAAAAGTCGATATGTGCATGCATCTTCTGTACCCGTTTATATCTCAAATTCTGGCTCAAAACACCCGAAAATTCGATATTTTGGGGTCCCAGAAGCGATCTGTACATGCCTACTCAGATACAGGCCCAAAACATGCGGAAAATCGATATGTTAGGTGCCCAAAGTTAATATGTGTATGCATATTTTGCACTCGTTTATATCCCAAATTCAACCTCAAAACACCCTAAAATTCGATATTTTAGGGTCCCAGAAGAGATCTGTACATGCCTACTCAGTGCTCGAATGTTTTCAAAATATAAGCTCAAAACATGCTAAAAATCGATATTTTAAGTGTCCAAAGTCGATATGTGCATGTATGTTCAGTACCCGTTTATATCTCAAATTCAGGCTCAAAACACCCGAAATTTCGATATTTTTGGGTCTCAGAAGCGATCTGTACATGCCTACTCAGTGCTAGAATATTTTCAAAAAATATGCCCAAAACATGGTAAAAATTGATATTTTAGGTGCCCAAAGTCGATATTTCAAATTCAGGCACAAAACACCCAAAAATTCGATATTTTGTGGTCCCAGAAGCGATCTATACATGCCTACTCCGTGTTAGAAAATTTTCATAATACAGGCCAAAAACATACTGAAAATCGATCCTTTAGGTGCCCTAAAGTCGATATGTGCATGCAACTTCAGTACCCGTTTATATCTCAAATTCAGGCACAAAACACCCAAAAATTTAATATTTTGGGGTCCCAGAAGCGATCTGTACAAGCTAACTTCGTGTTAGAGTATTTTAAAAATACAGGCCCAAAACATACTGAAAATCGATCTTTTATGTGCCCAAAAGTCGATATGTGCATGCATCTTCTGTACCCGTTTATATCTAAAATTCAGGCTCAAAACACCCGAAAATTCGATATTTAGGGGTCCCAGACACCATCTGTACATGCCTACTCAGTGCTAGAATATTTTCAAAATATAGGTCTAAAACATACTGAAAATCGATAGTTTAGGTGCCCAAAGTCGATATCTCAAATTCAGGCACAAAACACCCGAAAGTTCGATATTTTGGGGTCCCAGAAGCGATCTGTACATGCCTACTCCGTGTTAGAGTATTTTCAAAATACATGCCAAAAACATACTGAAAATGGATCTTTTATGTGCCCAAAAGTCGATATGTTCATGCATCTTCTGTACCCGTTTATATCTCAAATTCAGGCTCAAAACACCCGAAAATTCAATATTTTGGTATCCCAGAAGCGATCTATACATGCTTACTCAGATACAGGCCCAAAACATGCCGAAAATCGATATTTTAGGTGCCCAGAGTTAATAAGTGTATGCATCTTCTGCACTCGTTTATATCCCAAATTCAACCTCAAAACACCCCAAAATTCGTTATTTTAGGGTCCCAGAAGAGATCTGTACATGCCTACTCAGTGCTAGATTGTTTTCAAAATATAGGCTCAAAACATGCTAAAAATCGATATTTTAAGTGTCAAAAGTCGATATGTGCATTTATCTTCAGTACCCGTTTATATCTCAAATTCAGGCACAAAACACCCAAAAATTCGATATTTTGTGGTCCCAGAAGCGATCTATACATGCCTACTCCGTGATAGAGTATTTTCAAAATACTGGCCCAAAACATACTGAAAATCGATCTTTTAGGTGCCCAAAGTCGATATCTCAAATTAAGGCACAAAAACACCCGAAAATTCGATATTTTGGGGTCCCAGAAGCGATCTGTACATGCCAACTCCGTGTTAGAGTATTTTCAATATACAGGCCAAAAACATTCTGAAAATCGATCTTTTATGTGCCCAAAAGTCGATATGTGCATGCATCTTCTGTACCCGTTTATATCTCAAATTGAGGCTCAAAACACCCGAAAATTCGATATATTGGTGTCCCAGAAGCGATATGTACATGCCTACTCAGATACAGGCCCAAAACATGCAGAAAATCGATATTTTAGGTGCCCAAAGTCAATATGTGTATGCATCTTCTGCACCCGTATATATCCCAAATTCAACCTCAAAACACCCCAAAATTCGATATCTTTGGGTCCCGGAAGCGATGTGTACATGCCTACTCAGTGCTAGAATGTTTTCAAAATACAGGCCCAAAACATACTGAAAATCGATCTTTTAGGTGCCCAAAGACAATATGTGTATGCATCATCTGCACCCGTTTATATCTCAAATTCCTTCTCAAAACAACCGAAAATTCGGTATTTTTGGGTCCTAGAAGCGATCTGTACATGCCTACTCAGTGCTATAATGTTTTCAAGATACAGACCCAAAACATGCTCAAAATCAATATTTTAGGTGCCAAAAGTCAATATGTGTATGCATCTTCTGAACCCGTTTATATCCCAAATTCAACCTCAAAACACCCGAAAATTCGATATTTTTTGGTCCCAGAAGCGATCTGTACATGACTACTCAGTGCTAGAATGTTTTCAAAATACAGGCTCAAAACAAGCTAAAAATCGATATTTTAAAGTCCAAAGTCGATACGTGCATGCATCTTCTGTACTCGTTTATATCTCAAATTCAGGCTCAAAACACCCGAAAAATCGGTATTTTTGGGTCCTAGAAGCGATCTGTACATACCTACTCCTAGATTGAATGTTTTCAAGAAACAGACCCAAATCATGCTCAAAATCGATATTTTAAGTCCCCAAAAGTTGATAAGTGCATGCATTTTTAGTACATGTTTATATCTCAAATTCAGTCTCAAAACACCCGAAAATTCGATATTTTAGGGTCCAAAAAGCAATCTGTACATGCCTACTACGTGTTAGAGTATTTTCAAAATACAGGCCCAAAACATACTGAAAATCGATATTTTAGGTGCCCAAAAGTCAATATGTGCATGCATCTTCTGTACCCGTTTATATCTCAAATTCAGGCTCAAACACCCGAAAATTCGATAGTTTTGGGTCCCAGAAGCGATCTGTACATGCCTACTCAGTGCTAGAATGTTTTCAAAATATAGGCCCAAAACATGCTGAAAATCGGTATTTTAGGTGCCCAATGTTAATATGTGTATGCATCTTCTGCACCCGTATATATCCCAAATTCAACCTCAAAACACCCGAAAATTCGATATTTTTGGGTCCCAGAAGCGATCTGTACATGCCTACTCAGTGCTAGAATGTTTTCAAAATACACGCCGATAACATACTGAAAATCGATCTTTTAGGTGCCCAAAGACAATATGTGTATGCATCATCTACACCCTTTTATATCCCAAATTCCTTCTCAAAGCACCCGAAAATTCGGTATTTTTGGGTCCTAGAAGCGATCTGTACATGCCTACTTAGTGCTAGAATGTTTTCAAGATACCGACCCAAAACATGCTCAAACTCAATATTTTAGGTGCCCAAAGGTCGATATGTGCATGCATCTTCACTACCCGTTTATATATCAAATTCAGGCTCAAAACAACCGAACATTCGGTATATTTGGGTTCCAGAAGCGATCTGTACATGCCTACTCAGTGCTAGAATGTTTTAAAAATATAGGCCCAAAATATGCTAAAAATCGATATTTTAGGTGCCCAAAGTCGATATCTCAAATTCAGGCGCAAAACACCCGAAAATTCGATATTTTGGGGTCCTAGAAGTGAACTGTACATGCCTACTCTGTATTAGAGTATTTTCAAAATACAGGCCCAAAACACACTGAAAATCGATCTTTTAGGTGTCCAAAAGTCGATATGTGCATGCATCTTCTGTACCCGTTTATATCTCAAATTCAGGCTCAAAACACCCGAAAATTCGATATTTTGGGGTCTCAGAAGCGATCTGTACATGCCTACTCAAATACAGGCCCAAAACATTAGGAAAATCGATATTTTAGGTGCCCAAAGTTAATATGTGTATACATCTTCTGCACCCGTTTATATCTCAAATTCAACCTCAAAACACCCGAAAATTCGATATTTTGGGGTCCCAGAAGAGATCTGTACATGCCTACTCAGTGCTAAAATATTTTCAAAATGTAGGCCCAAAATAGGCTAAAAATCGATATTTTAGGTGCCCAAAGTCGATATCTCAAATTCAGGCACAAAACACCCGTAAATTCGATATTTTGGGGTCCCAGGAGCGATCTGTACATGCCTACTCCGTGTTAGAGTATTTTCAAAATACAGGCCCAAAACATACTGAAAATCGATATTTTAGGTGCCTAAAAGTCGATATGTGCATGCATATTCTGCACTCGTTTATATCCAAACTTCAACCGGCAAAACACCCGAAAATTCGATATTTTGGGGTCCCAGAAGAGATCTGTACATGCCTACTCAGGGCTAGAATGTTTTAAAAATATAGGCTCAAAATATGCTAAAAATCGATATTTTAAGTGTCCAAAGTCGATATGTTCATGTATCTTCAGTACCCGTTTATATCTCAAATTCAGGCTCAAAACACCCGAAATTTCGATATTTTTGGGTCTCAGAAGAGATCTGTACATGCCTACTCAGTGCTAGAATATTTTCAAAAAATAGGCCCAAAATATTCTAAAAATCGATATTTTAGGTGCCCAAAGTCGATATCTCAAATTCAGGTACAAAACACCCGAAAATTCGATATTTTGGGGTCCCAGGAGCGATCTGTACATGCCTACTCCATTTTAGAGTACTTTCAAAATACAGGTCCAAAACATGCTGAAAATTGATCTTTTAGGTGCCCAAAAGTTGATATGTGCATTCATCTTCTGTACCCGTTTATATCTCAAATTCAGGCTCAAAACACCCGAAAATTCGGTATTTTTGGGTCCTAAATGCGATCTGTACATGCCTACTCCTAGTTAGAAAGTTTTCAAGATACAGACCCAAAACATGCTCAAAATCGATATTTTAGGTGCCAAAAAGTTGATATATGCATGCATCTTTTAAACCCGTTTATATCGCAAATTCTGGCTCAAAACACCCGAAAATTTGATATTTAATGTTCCAAGAAGCGATCTGTACATGCCTACTCCGTGTTAGAGTATTTTCAAAATACAGGCCCAAAACATACTGAAAATCGATATTTTAGGTGCCCAAAAGTCGATATTTGCATGCATCTTCTGTACCCGTTTATATCTCAAATTAAGGCTCAAAACACCGGAAAATTCGATATTGTGGTGTCCCAGAAGCGATCTGTACATGCCTACTCAGATACAGGCCCAAAACATGCGGAAAATCGATATTTTAGGTGCCCAAAGTTAATATGTGTATGCATCTTCTGCACCCGTTTATATCCCAGATTCAACCTCAAAACACCCTAAAATTCGATATTTTATGGTCCCAGAAGAGATCTGTACATGCCTACTCAGTGCTAGAATATTTTCAAAATATAGGCCCAAAATATGCTAAAAATCGATATTTTTGGTGCCCAAAGTCGATATATCAAATTCAGGCACAAAACACCCGAAAATTCGATATTTTGGGGTCCCAGAAGCAATCTGTGCATCACTACTCCGTGTTAGAGTATTTTCAAAATACAGGCCCAAAACGTACTGAAAATCGATCTTTTAGGTGCCCAAAAGTCGATATGTGCATGCATCTTCTGTACCCGTTTATATCTCAAATTCAGGCTCAAAACACCCGAAAATTCGATATTTTGGGGTCCCAGAAGCGATCTGTACATGCCTACTCAGATACAAGCCCAAAACATGCTGAAAATCGATATTTTAGGTGCCCAAAATCAATATGTGTATGCATCTTTTGCACCAGTATATATCCCAAATTCAACCTCAAAACACCCGAAAATTCGATATTTTTGGGTCCCAAAAGCGATCTGTACATGCCTAATCAGTGCTAGAATGTTTTCAAAATATAGGCCCAAAACATGCTGAAAATCGATATTTTAGGTGCCCAAAGTCAATATGTGTATGCATCTTCTGCACCCGTATATATCCCAAATTCAACCTCAAAACACCCGAAAATTCGATATTCTTGGTTCCCAGAAGCGATCTGTACATGCCTACTCAGTGCTAGAATGTTTTCAAAATACACGCCCATAACATATTGAAAATCGATCATTTAGGTGCCCAAAGACAATATGTGTATGCATCATCTGCACCCGTTTATATCCCAAATTACTTCTCAAAACACCCGAAAATTCGGTATTTTTGGGTCCTAGAAGCGATCTGTACATGCCTACTCAGTGCTAGAATTTTTTCAAGATACCGACCCAAAACATGCTCAAATTCAATATTTTAGGTGCCCAAAGGTCGATATGTGCATGCATCTTCAGTACCCGTTTATATATCAAATTCAGGCTCAAAACAATAGAAAATTCGGTATTTTTGGGTCCAAGAAGCGATCTGTACATGCCTACTCCATGTTAGAGTATTTTCAAAATACAGGCTCAAAACATGCTGAAAATCGATATTTTAGGTGCCCAAAGTCAATATGTTCATGTATCTTTTGTTCCCGTTTATATCTCAAATTCAGGCTCAAAACACCCGAAAATTCGATATTTTGGGGTCCCAGAAGCGATCTGTACATGCCTAGTCAGTGCTAGAATATTTTCAAAATATAGGCCCAAATCATGCTAAAAATCGATATTTTAGGTGCCCAAAGTCGATATCTCAAAATCAGGCACAAAACACCCGAAAATTCGATATTTTGGGGTCCCAGAAGCGATCTGTACATGCCTACTCCGTGTTAGAGTATTTTCAAAATACACTCCCAAAACATACTGAAAATCGATCTTTAAGGTGCCTAAAAGTCGATATGTGAATGCATCTTCTGTACCCGTTTATATCTCAAATTCGGGCTAAAAACACCCGAAAATTCTATATTTTGGGGTCCCAGAAGCGATCTGTACATGCCTACTAAGATACAGACCCAAAACATGCTGAAAATCGATATTTTAGGTGTCCAAAGTCAATACGTGTATGCATCTTCTGCACCCGTTTATATCCCAATTTCAACCTCAAAACACCCGAAAATTCGATATTTTTGGGTCCCAGAAGCGATCTGTACATGCCTACTCAGTGCTAGAATGTTTTCAAAATATAGGCTCAAAACATGCTAAAAATCGATATTTTAAGTGTCCAAAGTCGATATGTGCATGCATCTTCTGTACCCGTTTATATCTCAAATTCAGGCTCAAAACACGCGAAAATTCGGTATTTTTAGGTCCCAGAAACAATCTATACATGCCTACTCCTTGTTAGAATGTTTTCAAGATACAGACCCAAAACATGCTCAAAATTGATATTTTAGGTGCCCAAAAGGCGATATGTGCATTCATCTTCAGTACCCGTTTATATCTCAAATTCAGGCTCAAACTCAGTGCTTGAATGTTTTCCAAATATAGGCCCAAAACATGCTAAAAATCGACATTTTTGGTGCCCAAAGTCGATATCTCAAATTCAGGCACAAAACACCCGAAAATTCGATATTTTGGGGTCCCAGAAGCGATTTGTACAAGCCTACTCCGTGTTAGAGTATTTTCAAAATATAGGCCCAAAACATACTGAAAATCGATCTTTTGGGTGCCCCAAAGTCGATATGTGCATGCATCTTCTGTACCCGTTTATATCTCAAATTCAGGCTCAAAACACCTGAAAATTCGATATTTTGGGGTCCCAGATGCGATCTGTACATGCCTACTCCGTGTTAGAGTATTTTCAAAATACAGGCCCAAAACATACTGAAAATCGATCTTTTAGGTGGCAAAAAGTCGATATGTGAATGCATCTTCTGTACCCGTTTATATCTCAAATTCGGGCAAAAAACACCCGAAAATTCTATATTTTGGGCTCCCAGAAGCGATCTGTACATGCCTACTCCGTGTTAGAGTATTTTCAAAATACAGGCCTAAAACATACTGAAAATCGATCTTTTAGGTGCCTAAAAGTCGATATGTGAATGCATCTTCTGTACCCGTTTATATCTCAAATTCGGGCTAAAAACACCCAAAAAATTCTATATTTTGGGGTCCCAGAAGCGATCTGTACATGCCTACTCAGATACAGACCCAAAACATGCTGAAAATCGATATTTTAGGTGTCCAAAGTCAATACGTGTATGCATCTTCTGCACCCGTTTATATCCCAATTTCAACCTCAGAACACCCGAAAATTTGATATTTTTGGGTCCCAGAAGCGATCTGTACATGCCTACTTAGTGCTAGAATGTTTTCAAAATATAGGCTCAAAACATGCTAAAAATCGATATTTTAAGTGTCCAAAATCGATATGTGCATGTATGTTCTGTACCCGTTTATATCTCAAATTCAGGATCAAAACACCCGAAAATTCGGTAATTTTTTGTCCTAGAAGCGATCTGTACATGCCTACTCTTAGTTAAAATGTTTTCAAGATACAGACTCAAAACATGCTAAAAATCGATATTTTAGGTGCCCAAAAGTCAATATGTCCATGCATCTTCAGTACCCATTTTTATCTCAAGTTCAGACTCAAAACAACCGAAAATTCGATATTTTGTGGTCCCAAAAGCGATCTGTACATGCCTACTAAGATACAGGCCCAAAACATACTGAAAATCGATATTTTAGGTGCCCAAAGTCGATATCTCAAATTCAGGCGCAAAACACCCGAAAATTCGATATTTTGGGGTCCCAGAAGCAATCTGTGCATCACTACTCCGTGTTAGAGTATTTTCAAAATACAGGCCCAAAACGTACTGAAAATCGATCTTTTAGGTGCCCAAAAGTCGATATGTGCATGCATCTTCTGTACCCGTTTATATCTCAAATTCAGGCTCAAAACACCCGAAAATTCGATATTTTGGGGTCCCAGAAGCGATCTGTACATGCCTACTCAGATACAAGCCCAAAACATGCTGAAAATCGATATTTTAGGTGCCCATAATCAATATGTGTATGCATCTTTTGCACCAGTATATATCCCAAATTCAACCTCAAAACACCCGAAAATTCGATATTTTTGGGTCCCAAAAGCGATCTGTACATGCCTAATCAGTGCTAGAATGTTTTCAAAATATAGGCCCAAAACATGCTGAAAATCGATATTTTAGGTGCCCAAAGTCAATATGTGTATGCATCTTCTTCACCCGTATATATCCCAAATTCAACCTCAAAACACCCGAAAATTCGATATTCTTGGTTCCCAGAAGCGATCTGTACATGCCTACTCAGTGCTAGAATGTTTTCAAAATACACGCCCATAACATATTGAAAATCGATCATTTAGGTGCCCAAAGACAATATGTGTATGCATCATCTGCACCCGTTTATATCCCAAATTACTTCTCAAAACACCCGAAAATTCGGTATTTTTGGGTCCTAGAAGCGATCTGTACATGCCTACTCAGTGCTAGAATTTTTTCAAGATACCGACCCAAAACATGCTCAAATTCAATATTTTAGGTGCCCAAAGGTCGATATGTGCATGCATCTTCAGTACCCGTTTATATATCAAATTCAGGCTCAAAACAATAGAAAATTCGGTATTTTTGGGTCCAAGAAGCGATCTGTACATGCCTACTCCATGTTAGAGTATTTTCAAAATACAGGCTCAAAACATGCTGAAAATCGATATTTTAGGTGCCCAAAGTCAATATGTTCATGTATCTTTTGTTCCCGTTTATATCTCAAATTCAGGCTCAAAACACCCGAAAATTCGATATTTTGGGGTCCCAGAAGCGATCTGTACATGCCTAGTCAGTGCTAGAATATTTTCAAAATATAGGCCCAAATCATGCTAAAAATCGATATTTTAGGTGCCCAAAGTCGATATCTCAAAATCAGGCACAAAACACCCGAAAATTCGATATTTTGGGGTCCCAGAAGCGATCTGTACATGCCTACTCCGTGTTAGAGTATTTTCAAAATACACTCCCAAAACATACTGAAAATCGATCTTTAAGGTGCCTAAAAGTCGATATGTGAATGCATCTTCTGTACCCGTTTATATCTCAAATTCGGGCTAAAAACACCCGAAAATTCTATATTTTGGGGTCCCAGAAGCGATCTGTACATGCCTACTAAGATACAGACCCAAAACATGCTGAAAATCGATATTTTAGGTGTCCAAAGTCAATACGTGTATGCATCTTCTGCACCCGTTTATATCCCAATTTCAACCTCAAAACACCCGAAAATTCGATATTTTTGGGTCCCAGAAGCGATCTGTACATGCCTACTCAGTGCTAGAATGTTTTCAAAATATAGGCTCAAAACATGCTAAAAATCGATATTTTAAGTGTCCAAAGTCGATATGTGCATGCATCTTCTGTACCCGTTTATATCTCAAATTCAGGCTCAAAACACGCGAAAATTCGGTATTTTTAGGTCCCAGAAACAATCTATACATGCCTACTCCTTGTTAGAATGTTTTCAAGATACAGACCCAAAACATGCTCAAAATTGATATTTTAGGTGCCCAAAAGGCGATATGTGCATTCATCTTCAGTACCCGTTTATATCTCAAATTCAGGCTCAAACTCAGTGCTTGAATGTTTTCCAAATATAGGCCCAAAACATGCTAAAAATCGACATTTTTGGTGCCCAAAGTCGATATCTCAAATTCAGGCACAAAACACCCGAAAATTCGATATTTTGGGGTCCCAGAAGCGATTTGTACAAGCCTACTCCGTGTTAGAGTATTTTCAAAATATAGGCCCAAAACATACTGAAAATCGATCTCTTGGGTGCCCCAAAGTCGATATGTGCATGCATCTTCTGTACCCGTTTATATCTCAAATTCAGGCTCAAAACACCTGAAAATTCGATATTTTGGGGTCCCAGATGCGATCTGTACATGCCTACTCCGTGTTAGAGTATTTTCAAAATACAGGCCCAAAACATACTGAAAATCGATCTTTTAGGTGGCAAAAAGTCGATATGTGAATGCATCTTCTGTACCCGTTTATATCTCAAATTCGGGCAAAAAACACCCGAAAATTCTATATTTTGGGCTCCCAGAAGCGATCTGTACATGCCTACTCCGTGTTAGAGTATTTTCAAAATACAGGCCTAAAACATACTGAAAATCGATCTTTTAGGTGCCTAAAAGTCGATATGTGAATGCATCTTCTGTACCCGTTTATATCTCAAATTCGGGCTAAAAACACCCAAAAAATTCTATATTTTGGGGTCCCAGAAGCGATCTGTACATGCCTACTCAGATACAGACCCAAAACATGCTGAAAATCGATATTTTAGGTGTCCAAAGTCAATACGTGTATGCATCTTCTGCACCCGTTTATATCCCAATTTCAACCTCAGAACACCCGAAAATTTGATATTTTTGGGTCCCAGAAGCGATCTGTACATGCCTACTTAGTGCTAGAATGTTTTCAAAATATAGGCTCAAAACATGCTAAAAATCGATATTTTAAGTGTCCAAAATCGATATGTGCATGTATGTTCTGTACCCGTTTATATCTCAAATTCAGGATCAAAACACCCGAAAATTCGGTAATTTTTTGTCCTAGAAGCGATCTGTACATGCCTACTCTTAGTTAAAATGTTTTCAAGATACAGACTCAAAACATGCTAAAAATCGATATTTTAGGTGCCCAAAAGTCAATATGTGCATGCATCTTCAGTACCCATTTTTATCTCAAGTTCAGACTCAAAACAACCGAAAATTCGATATTTTGTGGTCCCAAAAGCGATCTGTACATGCCTACTAAGATACAGGCCCAAAACATACTGAAAATCGATATTTTAGGTGCCCAAAGTCAATATGTGTATGCATCTTCTGAACCCGTTTATATCCCAAATTCAACTTCAAAACACCAAAAAATTTGATATTTTTGGGTCCATGAAGCGATCTGTACATACCTACTCAGTGCTAGAATTTTTTCAAAATAAAGGCTCAAAACATGCTAAAAATCGATATTTTAAGTGTCCAAAGTCGATATGTGCATGCATCTTTTGTACCCGTTTATATCTCAAATTCAGGCTCAAAACACCCGAAAATTCGGTATTTTTGGGTCCTAGATGCGATCTGTACATGCCTACTCCTAGTTAGAATGTTTTCAAGATACTGAACCAAAACATGCTGAAAATCGATATTTTAGGTGCCAAAAAGTCGATATGTGCAAGCATCTTCAGTACCCGTTTATATCTCAAATTCAGGCTCAAACACCCGAAAATTCTATATTTTTGGGTCCCAGAAGCGATCTGTACATGCCTACTCAGTGCTAGAATGTTTTCAAAATATAGGCCCAAAACATGCTGAAAATCGATATTTTAGGTGCCCAATGTTAATATGTGTATGCATCTTCTGCACCCGTTTATATCCCAAATTCAACCTCAAAACACCCGAAAATTCGATATTTTTGGGTCCCAGAAGCGATCTGTACATGCCTACTCAGTGCTAGAATGTTTTCAAAATATAGGCCCAAAACATGCTGAAAATCGATATTTTAGGTGCCCAAAGTCAATATGTGTATGCATCTTCTGCACCAGTATATATCCCAAATTCAACCTCAAAACACCCGAAAATTCGATATTTTTGGGTCCCAGAAGCGATCTGTACATGCCTACTCAGTGCTAGAATGTTTTCAAAATATAGGCCCAAAACATGCTGAAAATCGGTATTTTAGGTGCCCAAAGTCAATATGTGTATGCATCTTCTGCACCCGTATATATCCCAAATTCAACCTCAAAACACCCGAAAATTCGATATTTTTGGGTCCCAGAAGCGATATGTACATGCCTACTCAGTGCTAGAATGTTTTCAAAATACACGCCCATAACATACTGAAAATCGATCTTTTAGGTGCCCAAAGACAATATGTGTATGCATCATCTGCACCCGTTTATATCCCAAATTCCTTCACAAAACAACCCGAAAATTCGGTATTTTTGGGTCCTAGAAGCGATCTGTATATGCCTACTCCGTGTTAGAGTATTTTCATAATACAGGCCCGAAACATGCTGAAAATCGATATTTTAGGTGCCCAAAGTCAATATGTGCATGCATCTTTTGTTCCCGTTTATATCTCAAATTCAGGCACAAAACACCCAAAAATTCGATATTTTAGGATCCCAGGAGCGATTTGTACATGCCTACTCCGTTTTAGAGTATTTTCAAAATACAGGCCCAAAACATACTGAAAATCGATCTTTTAGGTGCCCAAAAGTCGATATGTGCATGCATCTTATGTACCCGTTTATATCTCAAATTCAGGCTCAAAACACCCGAAAATTCGATATTTTGGGGTCCCAGAAGCGATCTGTACATGCCTACTCAGATACAGGCCCAAAACATGCTGAAAATCGATATTTTAGGTGCCCAAAGTCAATATGTGTATGCATCTTTTGCACCCGTTTATATCCCAAAATTCAACCTCAAAACACCCGAAAATTCGATATTTTTTGGTCCCAGAAGCGATCTGTATTTACGGACAAAAGCAAAGACTAGAAGGAACAACAGATCAGATGGCAAAGTCATTAATAGCCAGACAGATATTAGACACTCCAGCACAGCTGTCGTTCCTTAATTCTCTCTCCACACACACACACACACACACACACACCACTCCATACACACACACAAACACGTGCAGTGACTCGCCTTTCGGGACCTGACAGGTAGATCAGATTCCACATTCATACATACATACACACAGTCACCCTCGCTTGACCAGTCTCCGATGACATCTCTCTGCTTACCATTAACTCTTTCCTCTCTCTCTAGTTTGACAGAGAAAGAGAGAGAAAGGGAGAATAAATGAATAAGGAATAAATAGGGAGAGAAGAGGAGTAGACAGACATACAAAATTAAATTGACCATTCACAGGCAACAGTTGTCACTCTAGCTATTTCTGTAAACTATTGAGTTTGAAATGTATATAAGCAGAGGAGGTACACTAGGATTCAGGATACTTAACACTGACTCCCTAAGGGCTATAAACTGTCTCTATAAGAGGGACACAATAATATCAGACAAGGCACATCAATATAATTCCCTGTGTAGATATAAGTACATAGTAATAAATTAAGCCTTAAGAAACTTGTGAAGTCAATTACCTAAGAACACCACAACGCCGAGCTCGCTACCTAATACAACAACAACAACAACAACTACTACTACTACAACTCCACAACAAGGTACTGTATCAGATCCTGAACGAGTTAAAGCCTTAGAGGACTGGTACACTATCTATCTATATCTATCTTTCTATCTATCTGTCTATCTATCTATCTATTTTTTCTTCCTTCTTTCCTCTCTTCCTTTCCAAATTACAACGAGAGAGAGAGAGAGAGAGAGAGAGAGAGAGAGAGAGAGAGAGAGAGAGAGAGATACAATACACTTTCTTCTCCCTTTTCCTTTTCCTTGACGGATCCTGTCTGGTGTTTTAATTCATTGTGATCAGTATATTGATTTGGTAGGTTTATACACTGGATGTCATTCCGAATCGTTCATTGGTGAGGGGAAAGAGTCGGAGAGTGTAGCCAGGGTATGTCTGTCACCAGTGTGAAGTTTGGTGGGTGACTAAATACATACTACAATATCTATTACACATATGTCAACTTAGGTTATTAACTTAGGTTTGTTATGTAAATAAGCTGAAACATCCCCCCCCCCTTTTTTTTAACACATTAGTGAGTTTGGAAATTCACCTATATATGTAAGTAAATCACTTGATACATATGATCAAGGAAGAAGAAACCCGAAGTCCCATATATATGAATGACACTACTATCTCTGTGTTCAGGTAAATATTCATAGGAATTTCCATCTAATGTCAGTGTTGGACGTCTGACAAATGTTGGCAGGTGGAGCTGCTGGCATCTTATAATTATATTGGTTTGACAAGGTATTTATATGGGAAAATTATATAATTTTTTCCAATATGTGGCTAAAACTCTTTCAGGAGTGTCTGACTCTACAATAAATATTCCATCAAGAACATCCAGGCTTTGCAAAATATGACCATACTTGCAATATTATAAGATGATTTTCAAGTTTATCATACATACATATACCAGGTCTTCATCTCCACGCTGGATGTAGCCACACCACATTCTCACTCCATTTGTTGTTGATGTTGTTAGTTTGACTTAATGCCTATCACCCTATTTGGGGTATTAAGGCATCCATTCATTTTGTCTTTTTCTCTCCCTCTTTTTTGTTGACAAAGCCATATTGTTGGTGACTTTTGTTGTTGATAGGGCTAAACTGGTCTTCGGTGCTGTCCTGCTTGACTATACTTCCCTAATCTGGAAGATGTCTGGTGGTGTTGGGGCAGAAAGTGGTGTCTGTGTCCTCCTCAGTTTCAGAGTCTAGTTGGGAAGGCTCATGAGGTGGTGGTGCCTTCCCGCTGTTCGCCCTGTTGAGTGGGCGAGGCAGCATTAAACGGTGACGGGGGTGGGCCGGAGGGGGTGGTGGTGGCACATCCACTCTGCTATTGCCCGTCGTGCAGGCTTGCTGCCTCGTTTCCTGGTGGTGGTGGTGGGTAGTGGTGGTGGTGGTGGGTGGCTGTAGATCAGGAGAAATGGCTATTGGTGGCAAACCATTTCTCCTGAAGATGTCCAGGAAGAGGTCAGAGAGATGACCTAGCCCTTCTGGAGCTAAAGCAACAGCAGTCTTGGTGCAGACGGTGAAGATGTCTGCCTGCTGCTGACGTCGCTGCAGTGGTTGGGCGTCAGCCGTCTTCCTCCCATGGGCATGGAGTGAGCCTAGGACCTGCCCACCATCAGGTCTGGCTACGTTGGTAGCCTCCACAACCTTCCTCCCTTCCTCCATAGTGATGGTTACAAGGTAGTGGCGGCAGAGAGAAGAATGCCCTTCCTGTGGACGAAAAAGTTTTACTCGTCGCAGGTAACAATGCCATAGCCCTTCAAATGGTTAAACCACTCACCCTGCCAACAAGACGGTTGGCATGGGAAGTGGCGGTGTTGGTAGTAGGTGTTTACTGGACCTTGGTTGGTTGTAGAATTCTGCACGTTAATGCTCGCTCCAGCTCTGGTTGAGGGTCGACGTTCCTCTTCTCCTCAGCCCTGTGTTGTGGATTGGATACTGTTATTGTGTCCTTTGTCTGCTTTCTCGTGTTCTCGAGTTTTGTTCTGTAATGTGTGTGTGTGTGTGTAATAATAAAATAATAATAATAATAATAATCGGCTTATTGAGCAGAAATGCAGCCCTGAGGCTGAAAATATACATACATAATAAATGGACAAAATGAATGAATGGATGAATAGGGTGAGATGTGTAATATATATACAAAGATGATACATATACAGACTGGATGATTACTTATTTATTATATTTATAATGGTGGGAATGGGGCTATTTTTGTATCTGTCTGTTCTTGTTTTAATTGGTTTTAGTTTATTGTAGTGACGGGCTGCCCTAGATGGAGGGGGTAGGGTGGGGGGTAGGAGTGAACGGAATCTGGGGTGTAGCAGCAACTTTTCACCAAAAGTCTGGAGGTCACGTTGGTATCTCTCTGTCAGTGAGGGTAGATTAAGGGAGATTAACGCCTGGTCATACGTAGTGTATGTGACCCCCAGTATAATTTTACATGCTCTCTTCTGTACCCTCTCCAGCCGGCGTTGTTGAGTGATGTTTAGTGATGATGACCAGGCTGGAGATGAGTATGTAAGCCTGGGTAGGATGAAGGTAGTATATATGTCCCTCAATTGTTGGTGTAAGGCACCCAAGGACTTCATTGTTTTCAGCATGTAGAGTCTGTAGGTGGTTGCCTTGATGATGGTTGTGGTGTGCTGCTTCCAATCCAGTGTATTGTCAATGGTGACTCCCAGCAGTTTAGTGGACTCAACCAGCTGAAGTGAGTGAGAGCCAATAGTGACATTAGTAGGTGGTACTGGAGTGGTTGATGTACTGATGTGCATAACTACAGTCTTGGTTTGGTTGATGGTGACGCTATTTTCTCTGGTCCAGGATTGCAGGTGGTCAAGAATATGCTGTAGATGATTGTAGTCAGGAGAGTCGTTGTTGATAGTGACTCCTACTGTAGAGTCATCCACATACTTCCAGCGGTGTGGTGTGTCAGTGAGGGCGTCGTTAATTAACAGCAGGAAACAGAGGGGCCCCATTTTGGTACCCTGGGGAACACCACAGGTCAGATTTTGAAAGGTGGAGGTGTGATTTTGATACCGTGTGACCTGCCGTCTCTCACACAGAAAGTCACACAGCCATGTCACAAGATAGCCAGGGAGACCTAATTTTAGTCCTTTTTTTATCACTGTGGTGTGATCCACAACATCAAAGGCTTTCCGAAAGTCTATGAAAGTTAAAGCAAGGGATGTTTTGCGCTTGTCTAGGTTCTGATAGATGAAGTCTAGCAGACTGACAAGGCAATGAGTGGTAGAGGTAGATTTCATGTTGCCAAAATGTTGCAAGTCAATGTGGTTACTGATGGTATCATATGCCTAGTTGAATATAAAGTCTTCACAGATGAGACTCGGAACGGGAGTAATAGCAATTGGCCTAAGATCATTTAGTGTGGGAGGGTTTGGCAACGTAGGGATGGGTGTTATAAAAGAGGTTTTCCATTCGGCTGGGCATTTGCCTTGTCTGAGGGAGGCATTAATTATTGAACTGATGGGTACTGCAAGTTCAGGGGCAAATTCTTTGTAAATTTTGATGGGTAAGTCAATTGGAGTGGTGGATTTTTTTGGTTTGAGACTTAACAATTTTTTGGCAACTTGACATATTTCTATAGTAGGAGGAGGGGAGGAGGAGGAGGGAAGGTAAGCTGGTAGGAGAGAGAGGTTGAGAGGAGGAAGGCTTTGACAAATGGTAGCAAAGTGGGTGTTAATCTGCTCTGCTGCTTCCTCGTTTGACACACTAGTGAGGAAATGGAGGGGTTTTGAAGTCTTTCCCAGGCCACAGAAGGTTTTTATCTTGGTGTACCACTGGCTGAAGTTGTTATGGAGGAGATGGTGCACCTTGGTGGGGTAATATGACTTCTTTACCTCACGAATTTCTCGGATGATCTGGTTCCTCAGTTGTTTGTACTGGTGGTTGTTGGTGCAAAATGCCTGTTGTGTGTGTGTATGTGTGTTCTGGGTCTTGTCTACCTTCCATGTTTTGTGGTTGGTCTGTTGTCTGATGTTATGTCTGACAGTTTCTAAGGTGGTCATTGCATCATGAACTGGCTGAAGTAAAGATGTCTACAGTCACATCCCGGTTCATCTACATCTCCAGAAAGTGTCAGGACATCATCGAGAGAGTCAAGTATGGTGAATATTTTGTCTCTCTCTCACATTCCTCAGGGTTCGTCTGAGAGTCCTCGTGGGGTTGTATAGTCCCCAAGCAGACTTAAAGTACCCCAGCTACATAGTACCCATATAGACTATTAAGAACCCCAGCTACATAGTACCCATATAGACTATTAAGAACCCCAGCTACATAGTACCCATGTAGACTGTTAAGAACCCCAGCTACATAGTCCCCATGTAAACTGTTAAGAACCCCAGCTACATAGTACCCATGTAGACTATTAAGAACCCCAGCTACATAGTACCCATGTAGACTGTTAAGAACCCCAACTACTTAGTACCCATGTAGACTGTTAAGAACCCCAGCTACATAGTACCCATGTAGACTGTTAAGAACCCCAGCTACATAGTTCCCATGTAGACTGTTAAGAACCCCAGCTACATAGTACCCATGTAGACTGTTAAGAACCCCAGCTACATAGTACCCATGTAGACTGTTAAGAACCCAAGCTACATAGTACCCATGTAGACTATTAAGAACCCCAGCTACGTATTACCCATGTAGACTGTTAAGAACCCCAGCTACATAGTACCCATGTAGACTATTAAGAACCCCAGCTACATAGTACCCATGTAGACTGTTAAGAACCCCAGCTACATAGTACCCATGTAGACTGTTAAGAACCCCAGCTACATAGTACCCATGTAGACTATTAAGAACCCCAGCTACATAGTACCCATGTAGACTGTTAAGAACCCCAGCTACATAGTACCCATGTAGACTGTTAAGAACCCCAGCTACATAGTACCCATGTAGACTGTTAAGAACCCCAGCTACATAGTACCCATGTAGACTATTAAGAAACCCAGCTACGTATTACCCATGTAGACTGTTAAGAACCCCAGCTACATAGTACCCATGTAGACTATTAAGAACCCCAGCTACATAGTACCCATGTAGACTGTTAAGAACCCCAGCTACATAGTACCCATGTAGACTGTTAAGAACCCCAGCTACATAGTACCCATGTAGACTATTAAGAACCCCAGCTACATAGTACCCATGTAGACTGTTAAGAACCCCAGCTACATAGTACCCATGTAGACTGTTAAGAACCCCAGCTACATAGTACCCATGTAGACTGTTAAGAACCCCAGCTACATAGTACCCATGTAGACTGTTAAGAACCCCAGCTACATAGTACCCATGTAGACTGTTAAGAACCCCAGCTACATAGTACCCATGTAGACTGTTAAGAACCCCAGCTACATAGTTCCCATGTAGACTGTTAAGAACCCCAGCTACATAGTACCCATGTAGACTGTTAAGAACCCCAGCTACATAGTACCCATGTAGACTATTAAGAACCCCAGCTACATAGTACCCATGTAGATTGTTAAGAACCCCAGCTACATAGTACCTATGTATACTGTTAAGAACCCCAGCTACATAGTACCCATGTAGACTATTAAGAACCCCAGCTACATAGTCCCCATGTAGACTGTTAAGAACCCCAGCTACATCCTCTACTGGTTTCGTGTTGATGTTGACCAGAGTCTTGCCGAGGGACACCCTGGTGTGGATGCTGCCTTTCGTTTCCTACAGGAATAAAAAATAAATATTTCTAAATTAAAAAGCATTATCTTTCGTAACTAAAAATAAAGTTTATTTAATTAATTCAATTATTTTTAATATCTAATTAAATTTATTAATATATATATATATATATATATATATATATATATATATATATATATATATATATATATATATATATATATATATATATATATATATATATATGAACTTAAACAAAATGCAAAAGTGTCGGTTTTTCCTAAAATTAAAAATAATTATTAATTATATAATTAAATTAATTAACTAAAATGTATTAACAATGTATTATTTAATAATATTAGACACTTCTGTTTCACCTGAGCACCGATAGGTGTCGCTATAATCGCTTTTTCTCTCTCGTCCTCACATCTGCACGGTCCTCACGATTGCATGATACACCGGACGATAGGCCTTCATGGGCCGGATCTGGCCTGCGGGCCAAGGTTGGCCACCCATTGCAGGCCGGATTCCATTATTAATTCCGAGTATGTTCACGGGCCACACAATATGCCTTTGTGGGCCGGATGTTACCCGCTCCTACTCTAAATATAGTTTGATGGACATCTTTTTTATGACTCATATGTTACTTACTATTTACCTTTCTTTGCCGGACCAGTTATACTCTGATTTTTTCTTTGCCAGTCATGTAGTTTACAAGTTATTTGTCTCCCAGACACACTTCCAACTTCGTTGTACCGCCCATTCATAGATGCTTTACACAAGAGAGTTTTATACAGAGTTGTTGACAGTAACACTCTGTTCTTAGTTCATGAGAGAGAGAGAGAGAGAGAGAGAGAGAGAGAGAGAGAGAGAGAGAGAGAGAGAGAGAAATTGTATATATGTGTAAGTGACAGGAAACGTGTGTGTGTGTGTGTGTGTGTGTGTGTGTATGTGTGTTGGGTTCGTACTATCCCTATCGTTGACTGAGGTGTTATCATTGCCTATGCTTTTTAATCCTGACTTCAACAGATGTTTGTGGTGAAAGTTGTAGTACAAACTCCTTTACCACACCCGGTACACTCAACACAAACACTTACTGTATGTGTCCTGTCTCGTCTGAAATAAACTTGGATATACTGTTTTGGGAATTGGTGATTCCTGTATTTTTATAATGAGCATAATCCTTCAAGTTAGACAGGAAGGGCTTTTTATTTAATTGAGAAACTCTGAATATCAGAGATTTCACCAGTAAAATTATTGACCATTAAATTCCCTCAAGACTAACTTGGACTACTGTATGAATGTAAAGCAAATTTTTTGGTTAGTGTGTGCGTGTGTGTGTGTGTGTAACAATCTGAAATGTTTGTGTTTCTCCCTAGATAGAGAGAAAAAAAAATGTTTGGTAATTGTTACACAAATATGGATGAATTGTGTCGCTTCCAATAAAGTATACTACATTGATTTGACAGGAAGTAACAACATAATAATTTACAACTAATTAGATAATTGCTCGCAGTACACTGGAATTCATTATCTAATATGTTTTTTCTCTTCCTTCACTGTCCCAATAGATGACGTCATGACACTTCCTGTGTGCGTGGGTGTATGTGTGGGTGTGGTCACTACCGGATCAGAATCTATCATGTAGTGTTGTGTTTGTATAAATCCTTCTCAACTCCAGCATTACAGTGCTTCAATCTCTGGAGTTTATTATCAAGAAGAACCTTCCACATATTGGTAAAGTGTTTTGTTGCTACTATTAATATTAAATCCTACACTCAACTCTTTTGGATTGTCTTCCTTTGAAATGCTTTGTATTTCTTCATAATCTCTCCCTCTCTTTATCACTTCCTATCTTTCCTCTCCTATATTCTTTGGTCAGGTTTCTTCTGTGGCAACATTCTTTTCTGTACTGAACAGTTCCACCTTGCAATCCTCCCTCAATTCTTCTTTGAGTAATAATAAGTACACTTGGACATTGTGAACCAACACTACCAACATTAACCATCACATTGTCAGGTGATATTTTAATATTTAATATCGATCATAATAAGTTGTTAGAGACCAATTTAGTTTTAATAAATACAGTAATAGCAATATTAGGAATGTATAGTAAGCCCCTGGCTAGTACAGTGGTAATGTGTTGGCCTCGCATCCGTGGGGTTGGCAGATGGAGCCTCGCCCAGGTCCGTGAGTTTAAAACTGTTTACTGAGGGGTTACTGCCATGGCTGGGCACCATGGTAGGGAGTTGGATGCTAAGAAAAACCCACTTTTTATAGACAGAAAGTATATGATATGGACGTTTCGGAGGCAACTACCTCCCTCTTCAGCAGTACAGAGTTGAATTCAACTCTGTACTGCTGAAGAGGGAGGTAGTTGCCTCCGAAACGTCCATATTAAATACTTTCTGTCTATAAAAAGTGGGTTTTTCTTAGCATGCTGCTCTTCACGTCATTGTGAATTACCACTCCAGTAGGGAGTTAGGCTTGCCTGGCTGACGTTCGGGAGATTATTTCATCAGAGATAGATACCAGAACTCAAACCATGAACTTTTTTTTTTTTTTTACATTCTACGGTGAATGGTAAACAAATAATAACATTGGCAAGCGTTCCACTAAGAACACATATTATAACGTGATTATTATACCACCTGAGTTTGTCATGAGAGAAAAAGATTTTTACTTATATCTTTATATTTTAATTAAGAATTAATTAACATTTCAGTATGAACATAATACATCTAGCATGCAGTATGTCAGTTCTTTTAAATCACTGTTTGTGATGTGACACTCTTATTTTCATATTGTCAAACATTCATATTGTTTATTGTAGATAAAAATAGTATATATTCTTTACTGTTATAGCAAAGTGATGGAGGGTTTAACTCTCTCTCTCTCTCTCTCCTATGACAGTGGAAATTTCCAAATAAGATATAAACGATAAATGTATTAGATATTTTTGGTACATCCTGTGATAAGTCCTACAGACAGTCCTATATACTGTGGGGTGGAGGGTAGGATGTGTGAAGGGAAGGAGAGAGGAAGGATGGAGGGTAGGATGTGTGAGCGGAAGGAGAGAGGAAGGATGGAGGGTTGGGTGTGTGAAGGGAAGGAGAGAGGAAGGATGGAGGGTTGGGTGTGTGAAGGGAAGGAGAGAGGAAGGATGGTGGGTAGGGTGTGTGAGAGGAAGGATGGAGGGTTGGGTGTGTGAGGGGAAGGAGAGGGGAAGGATGGAGGGTTGGGTGTGTGAGAGGAAGGAGAGAGGAAGGATGGAGGGTAGGATGTGTGAAGGGAAGGAGAGGGGAAGGATGGAGGGTTGGGTGTGTGAGGGGAAGGAGAGGGGAAGGATAGAGGGTAGGGTGTGTGAGAGGAAGGAGAGAGGAAGGATGGAGGGTTGGGTGTGTGAAGGGAAGGAGAGGGGAAGGATGGAGGGTTGGGTGTGTGAGGGGAAGGAGAGGGGAAGGATGGAGGGTAGGGAAGGAACGATGAGGTAAGTGTTAGGAGGAGAGGGAAGAGGAGGAATGAAGGAAAGGGAGGAATTTATAGGAAGGGATAGGGAAAAAGGATAAGGGGAAAGAAAGGAGGATTGGGAATGGTAAAGGAGGGGAATAGGAGAGGGATATGAAGCTGTAAAGGAAGGAATACAAAGGAATACAAAGGACATTCAAACAGCAACAGACCTACTGGTCCTTACGAGGCTGCTTGATTTTGCTATTCTATCTAACCTACAAGAGTGAGGGAAAGTATAGCAAAGAAGAAGGCTCTCCCCACCCACCACTCCCTCCAGCCGAAGCTGGCAGGAAATGAAAAGATACTATGTAGTATGGAAAAACTAACATGGAATTTATATAGGACAGCAGGAAGGTTCTTACACTATGTCTTAAAATACAGTACATTTTTATATATATGACGTAAAATTATTCGTGTAATACAGTACTAGCTAGCTATAAATATACCAGTGGTCTGTACTCCGCCTGGCTTACCCAGGCCCTACACTCTATGCTACGAATATTATTAACGTGGTGAGTCTGTGACTGTTCTACTCTTGTCGGAGTATATATAATAAGTGAACTGCGGTTCTGTAACTAATCTTATTCGAGTGTGAATAGTTGGAGGTTCGGGTTATTTGCTAGATACTTGTCTAAGTGACTTTTGAACGACTCTATTGTTTCACAGTTTATAACAGCAGAGGGCAGTCGGTTCCAAATGTTTACGATACGATTAAAAAAGAAAAATTTTGCTTCATTCGTGTTAAAACGTTTCCCGACGATCTTTAGCCCATTATTCCTGGTACTATTTCTGTTGTCGATGCTGAAGTAATTACTGGCATTTAAATTACTGAAACCTTTGAATATTTTGAAGACTTCTATAAGGTCTCCTCTTAGTCGCCGTTTGCTGAGGCTATATAGATTTAATTCCTTCAGTCGCTCCTCATAGGGCTTATTTCGTAATCTAGGGATCATTTTAGTTATTCTGCGTTGTACTCTCTCTAGTTTTTCGATGTCTTTCTTATAGTACGGGGACCACATCTGTACACAGTATTCGAGGTGAGGACGTACGAGTGAGTTATATAATGTAATAATAATATCTTCTGATTTAAATTCAAAAGTTCTACCGATAAATCCTATGAGTTTGTTTGCTGTTTTCACTACTTCTGAGCACTGCTGTCCAGGTTGTAAGTCATTTGTTATTGTGACACCGAGGTCTCGTTCCATATTTACGCTTGAGAGTTGAACGTTATTCATAGTGTATTGTACTTTACTGTTATCGTTTCCAATATGAAGAACTTTGCACTTTTCTACATTGAAATACATTTGCCACTCATTTGCCCAGTCTACCAAAGTGTCCAAATCACGCTGTAAGGTTTGCCACTCTTCTCTGGAGGTTACTTTACTCGCTAGTTTTGTGTCGTCTGCAAATTTTGATGTCTTACAAGTGAGCCCATTATCTATATCATTAATATAAATTATAAAAAGGATGGGCCCCAATACTGATCCCTGAGGAACTCCACTTTGAACATTACGCCAGTCAGATGCTATCCCATTAATTACTACTCGTTGTTTACGCTCTGACAGCCAGTCTTCAAGCCATGCCTGGACTTTCCCCATAATACCGTGTGCGCCGTGTTTTCTTATCAATCGCTTGTGGGGGACCTTGTCAAATGCTTTTTGGAAATCTAGGTAAATTACGTCCACGGATCTCGACTCATCATGCATGTTATGAACGTCATAGAAAAAATCTAATAGGTTTGTGAGGCAGGACCGTCTATTTCGAAAACCGTGTTGCGAGTCTTTGATTATGTCATTTTCTTCTAGGAACTTTACCATTTTGTCCCTGATAATGGTTTCCATTAGTTTACAGACTACCGATGTTAGGCTTATTGGTCGATAATTACCGGGTAGTGACTTAATTCCTTTCTTAAATATAGGTGTTACGTTAGCTGTTTTCCATTCGCTTGGTACTTTCCCCGTTTATAATGATTTCTTAAATATAACGGAAAGTGGCTTGGCTAACTCGAACTTCGCTTCCTTCAAGATTCTCGGGGAAATTTTATCTGGTCCCGGTGTTTTATTTACATTGATGGCATTTATAGCACTTATAATGTTACTTTCATCAAGTTCGCAGTTATCTAGACTTATGTCATTTACTTGTACTGTCGGGACTGGTAGTGCTTCTGTTGTATTTTCTTCATTGAATACTGATGCAAAATAATCATTTAGTATGGTAGCCATTTCTACTTCATTATCGGTCTATTCGTCATTGTTATTTGCAAGTGGACCAATTACTGAAGTTAGCACTTTCTTTTTTCTTATGTAACTAAAGAATTCCTTCGGGTTTGATTTACTAAGTTTTGCAATATGATTCTCTAACTCTTTCTTACTTTGTTTGATTTGCTTTTTAATTATTCGTCTAAGTCTGTCGAATTCCTGCTTATCTGACTCGACTTGTGTTTCTTTAAATTTTTTATGGGCTCGTTTTTTGGCTAATAGGTTCGTGTGAATCTCGTTATTCCACCATTTGGGTTTAAATTTTCCCGGTGAATGTCTATCACGGTACGGTATACATGATTTCACAGCACAATTTAGGTTATTTACAAATAATTCCCATGAGGCGTTGATGTCTGGGGCTTCTGTTACAGCAGTCCAATCTGTGTTACCTAAGGTACATCTTAGTTTATTAAAGTTCGCCCTTTTAAAATTAGGTACTTTTTCTGTGCTCGCGTTTTCTTCTGTCTTTGATATATTAATTTCAAATGTTATAATTCTGTGATCGCTAGAACTAAATTCATGTCCGACTTTAACATCCTTAACTAAGTTGTCATTGGTAGTAAGAATTATATCTCGGATATTGTTTCCTCTCGTAGGAAACGTTACACGTTGACTTAGTGCACTTTCGTTTAAATTTGTGTACAAATCGTGGCCAGAATGTGAAATTAAATTATCTCCCCACTTCTGTACTGGTAGGTTAAAATCGCCAAAAATTATACAATCATCCTCGCAACAGATTTCAGCTAAACTGTTGTAGAGAACTGAATCGGTGTTTGTTGATTGATTAGGTGGTCTATATATGAGGCCCAATATTGTTTTGCATGAACGGTGTCGTAATTGTATATAGCATGCGTCTATATTATCTATTTCTGGCCTATTCACTCGTAGCGGGTGAAGACTACTTTTTACATACAAAATTACACCACCTCCGTTACGAACTGTTCTTTCGTTACTAAATATGTTATATCCTGGTATGGTATATTCTGCTAGGTAATCTCTACAGGCTGTATTTATCCAGGATTCCACGATGCCAATTATATCATAATTTTCTGTACTTACTAAGGCTTCTAGGTCGGTAAATTTATTACGTATACTCCGTGCATTGAAAAAACAGACTGTCGTCGATGTCGAGTTGTATGAGGGTTTATTGTTTACGTTACGGGCGTTGTGTTCGGCTGTGCTGCGTTTTTTTATCTGTAGTTTTGAACAGCATCATATAGTAGTCTACCGAGACGTGCTGCCCCAACACCGTTTAGGTGTTTGGAAGAGAATAGGATTATTATAAAAATTGTCCCAATGGTCGATGAATTCTATTCTTTCCTGTGAACAAAGTGTCTTTAATCGGCTGTTCGTACTATACGGCAGGTTATAAAATCTGTTGTCTGCATTTATCCTCGGCAGGATCCCGGAAATTATGATGTGATTAGAGTTATTCTTGTATCGTCGAATGGCTTCTCGGTATTTTTCCATTAGTTCTTCTGATCTTGTCCGCTTGAGGTCGTTTGTTCCCGTATGAAGAATGAAGCATGTGTTGTTGGTGGCATTCACAGTAATGTCTTGGTGGGCTGCGGTGATGTCGTCAATACCTGCTCCTGGTATACAATAACGTTTACGGTTATTAGGGGCTCTACCACAGAACTCTTCCAGTTGACCACGGATTATGGAGTCCCCAATTAATCGGGTTTCTTCCTCATCCTCCATGGGCTCAGTCAGTACATGGTATCGGTTGGAAGTTATTATTGGTAAGTAGGTTCTGGGAGCAGTCACCTGTTTCATTTCGCTTGTGTTTGTCCCGGTGGACAAACGTGGTGAGTTGGTTGGTTGGGTGGCAACATGTGTAGGGGCGGGTGTAGGTGTGGAGATAGGAGCGGTAGGGGTCGTGATCCCAGGGGCATTGATAATAATCCGATGTGGGCGGGATAATGGCGTGAGACGGGTGGGTGTAGCATGTGTGCCTCTGGTTACCTGTGAAGAGAGTGGAGGTTCTTCTTGCATACCCGTAGCTATGTTCAATGAGACAAACTCCTGTAGTGAGTCATACTTCCTTTTCAACTGGCGATTTTCTTCTCTTGTTTCCTCGACTATCTTCATCATCTCGCAGAGCCGACAAATAGGGGAGGAGAAGTAATCAGTGAAGTACTGACCCGCGAATCTCCCGTTGCACGCGTTGCACGGTTTGAGATTTGAAGGCATCTTATAGATTGGGAGACGGGGAGAGAAAACAGCAACGAAAGGAGTGGGATGGGGGAGGCAGAGAAAGGGAGGGGAGTGGGCGAAGCGAAAGGGGACGTGGGAGAGGTAGGGGTGAAGTTGTAGAGGGGGAAAGGAGTGTAGCCTGTATGTCCCAGGGGGCATAGGATGGGTGAGGTCAGTATGGGAGGGGGAGGGAAAGTAGGGTTGGGGGCGAGGTCAGGTGAGGTCACAGGTATAGAGCCGGAAAGGCACAGGTGAGGTGAGGTAGGGTACAGGGATTAGGCACGCCTTGGGTTGGAATTTCTCTACGTCGCCAGAATAAAGGATAATAACGACAATTTGACCAAATTAATATAACGTGTGCTGGATTTGAATACTTCAGAACCACGCAGCATAGACATTAAATAACAAAACTAATTAATACGTCGCCAGTATAAACGATAATAACGACAATTTGACCAATTTAATATAACGTGTGCTGGGTTTGAATACTTCAGAACCACGCAGCATAGACGTTAAATAACAAAACTAATTAATACAACATGCGCTTTCTAGGACTTTCGAGAGGTCGCCTGACTATTAAACCAATAAGTATCGCTCTGTCCAGCCTAAGGTGGCGGAGAAGCCCTGCCCTACAGGTGCGGTAGGCTGGTCAAGTATTTTTTCGCTTGCCTGATTGGCTAGAGGTGTTCAGCACACCGAGAAAAATAGAAGTGCTTCCTTTTTTCATGAATATTTCTGCTAATTAAGCATTATTCATGTCTGTTATTACTCACTCATTATTGTAAATTATATGTGTGAGCCTTACAGTCAAAATTCAAAGTGACAATTTAATTGGAGCTCGTAATATCTTGATTAGAACATAGAGTGTGTAGTAAAAAGTGAGCGACAGTGAGAGGAAAACAGGTCAACTGGAGGACCTCTGGGTAACCCTTGTGACTTCCCGTGTTCGAAACCATACTTCAAGGCTTCTTCATCCATTTAGTACCATTTTTTATAAATTTAATTTCACCTATCTTTCGGAAACACAAGGGAGTGTGTTTTTATGCAACGAAAATATAGAAAAAAACGCACACACATTTTCACTACTTACATGGCCAAACAAAGCAGCAGGACTGGGCAAGGAGTGGTGTGTGTGTGTGTGTGAATGGATTAAGAAACCGACACAGGAAGTTGACAGGCGCCTATAGGGACCTGAGATTAGAATATGGCCTAAGGCAGTAAGAGAGAGAAACTTAGATGAAGGTAACAAATGAGGAATAAAGAAAGTAAAATAACTTATGATAAATGCTACTGTTAATGAAAGAATGAATAAATGGAATTTAAAAAAAATATTATATACGGTAATGCCATTAATCTAAATATATCATGTATATGATATGTGGGATAAAATATCATTAGATTATACTTTTATGTGGGATAAAATATCATTAGATTATAGAATTTAGAAAAGGAAAGGTTGTGGATGAATGGTAAACACGAGAAAGAGAGCTAGAGAGAGAGAGAGAGAGAAGTGGATGGAAGAAGAAGGAAGGTCAGGTCACTGATATTAACGCACCGCTATGCGACGTATGTGTGTGTGTGTGTGACCCATGGTGTGACCAAAAGTACTCGAAACATCCCCTTTCCATCATCTGCCAATCAGATACATCCAGGAATGTCCCAGAGAGGCAGGGCTTCTCCGCCACCTTAGGCTGGACAGACTATAGGATGCCGTATTTGTTTCAGAGGTTGGACAAAGGTGTGTAGGGATAAAGAAGGCAGAGAATGGGAGAGGGGGGGGGCGGAGTGAAAGCGGGCACAGGACGGGTTAGGTGAGGTGAGGTGAGGTGGGGGGGAGATGGGAGTGGTGGAGTGGGTAAGAAGTAAAGGAGGGACTGGTACGGGGTAGGGCAGGGTGAGGTGGGACAAAGGTGTGTAGGGATAAAAACGGATTAGTGACAGGAGGGTAGGTCAGGTAGTATCTATGGAGCGTTAGTGCAAGATTTTAATAACAATAAATATATATATTTTTTCTTTTAAAGATAGTTAGCAAATTAAATATATAGCGTACCGAAAACACGGGTTTACACACCCACGAGAATGGAAATATGCAAAACGAGCAAGGAAAGTACTGGCGAACAATTAAGTGTGAATAAGCTCTCTAGGGTCTTGTGGGCTGAGTCAAGGACAGTGGTTCCCTAGGGAGAGTTTTTACTGTTCCAGACAGTCTTTAAAGTTACAAGGATACGAATAAACGAGTATGTTATACACAACAAAGAAAGAATGGAATATATATAAAGATAACTGATGTACACTTTACATATATGACTAAAAGTTAAGCAGGGAGGGTGACTCTATGTTCCGACGGCGAACTTCTACTAATTATCTGGGTAAATAATAATAATGAAAGGAGAGAAAT
Organism: Petrolisthes cinctipes; assembly: GCA_033782935.1. Classification (NCBI taxonomy): domain Eukaryota; kingdom Metazoa; phylum Arthropoda; class Malacostraca; order Decapoda; family Porcellanidae; genus Petrolisthes; species Petrolisthes cinctipes. Next base: position 78,026 of record JAWQEG010003336.1, on the reverse strand, counting down.
CTGAAACAGTAATATTCAGCTTAAATGGTTAATAAATATACTAAAGAATCAATGTAGGAATCTAATAGGAAATTATGCAATTTATATCTCTAGTTTGCTAATAGGAGAGAAGAGACTAGGATATAATTCACTAATTGTGTACTCAACACTTCCGTTGAACTGTTGGCTATCCAAGGTCGGCGAGCGGTCACGGGAGCGGAAAGGTGTTGACCCTATGGTATCTCAGTGACGACTGAGAGGGAAGAAGAGGGGAAGGGAGGAGAGGGGTAGGGAAGGAAAGGGAAGGGTAGGTAGGGTAATGGAAGGGATGGGAGAAGAGGAGAAGGGAGGGGAAAAGAGGGTTAGGGAAGGAAAGGGAAGGGTAGATAGGATAAAGGAAGGGAAGGGAGAGGGACGAATAGGAGAATGTAAAGGAGGGAAGAGAAGGAGGGACGGTAAAGCAGGGGAAGGGAGAGGAGGAAATACAATATTAATGTATACAATATAATACAAACAGCAGCAGATCTGTTGGTCCTTTAGAGGCTGTTTTGATTCTAAGGTGCTAACTATTAGTAGAGATAATGAATAAAATAATAATAATAATAATAATAATAATAATAATAATAATAATAATAATAATAATATTTAAAATAATTAGAATAATAATAATAATAATAATAATAATAATAATAATAATCATAATTAAATGATTATAATAATAATAGTAATAATAATAGTAATAATAATAATAATAATAATGATAATAATAATAATAATAATAATAATAATAAAATAATAATAAAAAAAAAAAAATAATAATAATAATAATGTTGTTGTTGTTGTTGTTGTTATTCTGGACCAAGACCAATTAAAAGGGTAATATATTATATTTATGGTTCATTGGAGCACTTTGATTCCTCCGAAGTATACCAGGAAACAGGACCACATTAACATAAATAATGGTGTTCTGTTGCTTGGAATAGTGTGTAGGAATCAGTTGTTCCAGATTTACCAACACTGTACTACTCCTCTGTAATTAACTTCCTGGCTATCTGTTGGTATATTTCTAAAGCCACTTTATTTATTTATTAATATAAGTAACAAGGAAGCAGTACCATCTTGTATTACCATTATAATGTTATATTTCATTCAATATAATTTATTGTAAAATATAACATTGTGCAAAATCTGGCAACAGCTTAGTGAACAGGAGTGAGCCATCACGTCCAGCTGCCTCCATGTCTGAGCCTTCACCTCCTCTTCTGTCCAAGTAATAAATAAGAATGTACTGCATTACAGGAAATTACTAAATAATGTCATGGTATGGCAGTCCTATATAGCTCGGTATCATATGTAATTATTGTGTGTATCTATGTTATATCTCTTCTCTGTCTTGACCAGACCACTCATACCAAATCCACTGATTGCCATCTATCCTCTGTTGTTTCATCCTTCACACCAAATATTATTAATTGATATAATGACTGACTGACAGAATGACCACTTGTGTACCATCATAAGGGGAAAAAGGGAATGAAAATGAATTGGTGAGTGAGTCGTGTGTGAAGCATACAGGCAAGAGTGAGGGAATGATTATTCTATACTCTAAATCTCTGACTCCCGGACAAACGCAGGATTGATAACACTGAATGTATATATATATTTTAATGTATATTTATGTGTCTCATTGTATATAGGGTCACACAGCTACGGAAGAGTAGGAAAGGTTAGATAGGATAATGGAATTGGAGGGAGAGGAAAGGTACAGGAGGGAAAGGAAGAAGAGGTATAGGGAAGGGAAGGGAGGGTAGGTAGGGTAAAGGAAGGGGAGGGAGGAGGAAGGTACAGGAGGGAAAGGAAGAAGAGGGGTAGGGAAGGGAAGGAAGGGTTGGTAGGGTAAAGGAAGGGCAGGGAGGGGGAAGGTACAGGAGGGAAAGGAAGAAGAGGGGTAGGGAAGGGAGGGAAGGGTTGGTAGGGTAAAGGAAGGGGAGGGAGGAGGAAGGTACAGGAGGGAAAGGAAGAAGAGGGGTAGGGAAGGGAAGGAAGGGTAGGTAGGGTAAAGGAAGGGAAGGGAGGGGTAGGTTGGGTAAAGGAAGGGGAGAGAAGGGAAGGGTAGATAGGGTAACGGAAGGGAAGGGAAGGTATGGTTGGGTAAAGGAAGGGGAGGGAGAGGAGGGGAAGGGAGGATAAGAGTAGGAAACGGAAGGGAAGGGTAGATGAGGTAAAATAAAGGGAGGGAAAAGAGGGGTAGGAAAGGGAGGGAAGAATTGGGAGGGGAAGAGTATGTATGGTAAAGAAAGGGGAGGGAGAGGGAAGGGAAGGGAGGAGAGAGATAGGAAAGGGAAGGGTGAAGAGGGATAGGGAAGGGAAGGGTAGATAGGGTAATGGAAGGGAGGGGAGAAGAGGAGAAGGGAGGGGAGAGAAGGGGAAGGGAAAAGAGAGTTAGGGAAGGAAAGGGAAGAGTAGGTAGGGTATAGGAAATGGAGGGAGAGGGACGAATAGGAGAATGTAAAGGAGGGAAGAGAAGGAGGGAAGGTAAAGCAGGGGATGGGAGAGGAGGAAATACAATATTAACGCATAAAATATAATACAAACAGCAGCAGATCTGTTGGTCCTTTAGAAGCTGTTTGGATTCTAAGGTGCTAACTATTAGTAGAGATAATGAATAAAATAATAATAATAATAATAATAATAAAATAATAATAATAATAATAATAATAATAATAATAATAATTATTATTATTATTATTATTATTATTATTATTATAATAGTAATGATAATAATAATGATAATAATAATAATAATGATAATAATAATAATGATAATAATAATAAAATAATAATAATAATAATGATAATAATAATAATAATAATAATAATAATAATAATAATAATAATAATAATAATAATAGTAATGCTAATGATAATAATAATAATAATAATGTTGTTGTTGTTGTTGTTGCCCAATTCCGGCACCCCCCTAAACACACACAACCCCCCCAAGCCTGTCCCCCTATTCCCGCACCCCCCTAAAACCCCCCGCACCCTCTAAAACCCTCTAAACACACACAAACCCCCGAAGCCTGCCCCCCTATTCCCGCACCCCCTAACCCCCCCTCACATGCCCCCCCCAAAAACCTGCACCCCCCCTAAAAAACCCTAAACACACACAACCCCCGAAGCCTGTCCCCCTATTCTTGCACCCCTCTAAACCCCCCGCACCCCCCTAAAACCCCCCGCACTACCCTAAAAACCCCTGCACCCCCTGAAACCCCCTAAACACACAAAACCCCCCCTCCAAGTCTGTCCCCCTATTCCCGCACCCCCTCACCCTCCTAAGCCCCCCGCACCCCCCTAAAACCCCCTAAACCCACACAACGCCCCTCTCCAAGCCTGTCCCTTATTCCCGCACCCCCCTAAACACCCCTTCACCCTCCTAAACCGCCTGCACCCCCCTAAAACCCCCTAAACACACATAATCCCCCCTTGAAGCCTATCCCCCTATTCCAGCACCCCCCTAAAGACCCCTTCAACCTCTTAAACCCCCTGCACCACCCTAAACACACATAATCCCCCCCCCCCGAAGCCTGTCCCTCTATTCCCGCACCCGCCTAAACCACTCCCGCACCCCCCTAAACCCTCCCCGTACCACCCTATAACCCCCCGCACCCCCCTAAAACTCCCTAAACAAACACAACCCCCCTCAAGCTAGTCCCCCTATTCCTGCACCCCCTAAACCCCCCCGCACCCCCCTAAAACCCCATAAACACACACAACCCCCCCCCACGAAGCCTGTCCCCCTATTCCCGCACCCGCCTAAACCACTCCCGCACCCCCTTAAATCCCCTAAACAAACATAACCCCCCGCACCCCCCTAAACACACATAACCCCACCCAAAGTCTGTCCCCCTATTCCCACACATCCTCACCCTCCTAAGCCCCCCGCACCCCCCTAAAAACCCCTAAACCACTACAACCCCCCCCCTCCAAGCCTGTCCCCTATTCCCGCACCCCCTTAAACACCCTTACAGCCCCCTAAAACCCCCTAAACCCACACAACGCCCCCCTCCAAACCTGTCCCCTATTCCAGCACCCCTAAACACCCCATCACCCTCTTAAATCCCCTGCACCCCCCTAAAACCCCCTAAACACACATAATCCCCCCCCGAAGCCTGTCTCCCTATTCCCACACACCCCTAAAACCCCCCGCACCCCCCTAAAACCCCCTAAAGACACACAACCCCTCCTAAGCCTGCCCCCCTATTCCTCTCTCTCTCTCTCTCTCTCTCTCTCTCTCTCTCTCTCTCTCTCTCTCTCTCTCTCTCTAAACACACACTTTATTATGTTTTAACATAAGTAACAAGTGAGCACTACCATCTTTTATTACTATTATAATGTTGAAGAGAGAGAGAGAGAGAGAGAGAGAGAGAGAGAGAGAGAGAGAGAGAGAGAGAGAGAGAGAGAGAGAGAGAGAGAGAGAGAGAGAGAGAGAGAGAGAGAGAGAGAGAGAGAGAGAGAGAGAGAGAGAGAGAGAGATATTGGTAGTAGAGAGAGAGAGAGAGAGAGAGAGAGAGAGAGAGAGAGAGTAGTATACTGTAGGTGTATGAAGTATAATGTAATGTAAAATATAACATTGTGCATAATCTGTAATGACTCAACCCTTACTTATTATAGTATAAACACACACACACACATACACACACACACACGCACATATACATACTCTAATAGTATACACATATATGTATTAACACACACACACTCACACACATACACATACTCTAATTAGTCTAATAGTATACACACATATGTATTAACAACACACACATACTCTAATAGTATACACACATATGTATTAACACACACACATACACTAGTATTATACACACATATGTATTAACACATACACATACTCTAATATTATACACACGTATGTATTAACACACACACATACAAACACCCGTCCGAGGTCACCGAGGTCGTATGTGTGACACGGCGATCGTCTGGGCAGCCAGGGTCAGCTTGTTGACCCCTCACCCCTCACCCACCTTCATCTACCAAGTGCCTCACATTAAGAAGAATACTAAACAATCAAAATGAGGTCCAACAATCAGTCAACCAGTCAACACACCGGCTTGAATATAATCCATTACTCCCTGCTGGCACTATACTCTCTCAAACGAAGAGCTGGCTACCCACCACTTGCCGTAATAGGTCACCTGAAAACTACTGGAAGACAGCTTATGTTACTCCAATACCAAAAGTTTCACAACCCCAGTCACTTGATCAATTAAGACCTATTGCCATAACCCCCCTCCCGAGCCTGTTATGTGAAAGCGTTGTGTTCGACTGGGTTTCAGCCAACATCTCAAATGTAATTGACCCCCAACAATTTGGAAATATGAAGTCATCATCAACCACCCATTGTCTCATAAGCCTGCTAGACTTTATATACAGTAACCTAGAAAAAAGAAAGACCTCAGTTGCCCTTGCATTCATAGATTTCAGAAAGGCTTTTGATCTAGTAGACCATAACGTAGTATAAAGGAAAGCTCTTGATATTGGAGTGGAGCCCAGTCTAGTGGCATGGCTGGCAAACTTCCTGTGTGACAGACGTCTGGCAAACTTCCTGTGTGACAGACGTCAGGCAGTGCGTCACCAGGGTGCAGTATCTATACACCAACATCTCTCGTGTGGTGTGCCCCAGGGGACAAAGATGGGACCCTTGTGCTTCCTCATCCGAATCAATGACGCCTTAACTGACACAATTTTTTGCTGGAAATATGTGGATGATTCAACCGTTGGGACAGTCATCAATAACTTGTCTCCTGACTACCACCTCCTGCAACAACACCTCACCAACCTCCAAACGTTTACCAACAACAACAACGTCCCCATCAACCACGGCAAGACAGTAGTGATGCAAGTTTCACATGGCTATCACACCACCACCACCACCAGTGATAACACTAGGACAGCACCAAGTACAAGTAGTGGACACCATCAAGCTATTAGGTGTCATGCTGAACTGGAAAAGTCATATCAGCACCATCATCCAGTCAGCTACATACCACCTGCACATACTAAGACGACTGAAGTCCCAAGGCACACCACAAAAGGAGCTGGTAGGAATCTACAACACCTTCATCCTCCCCAAGCTGACATATGCCTCCCCCGCCTGGTCTTCATCCATCAACCAGACACAGAGGCAGCAGCTGGAGCGGGTACAACAGAGGGCATGTCGTATCATTCTGGGTACGACATACACCACCTACCAACCAAGATCTAGAATACCAGGTCTGCTCATCGCGCATATCGGGCCTGGCTGGTGACGTCGATTGGCCCCCAAACTGAGGCCGCTCTCTGTCTACCAAATATGGGATGGAATAGTAGTCTTTATGGTGTGGGTACATTAGGGTCAATATTAGCGACCTCTCTCATTTCAGTGGCAAAAATGCCTAGCTTTCTTGCCAAAATTCAGGGCTTAGACTTAATGTAGGCGAATTGTTTTTGTTTCTAAAATTTCTTCATATGTATAGGTATCGAAAGTTCTCAGTAGAAGTTTTCGAGAAATGACATATAAGCATAGAAATTGTGCTGTGAAAATAGCATATATACAGGAGAAAACCTTCATTCTGGCTGTGCATAGAAAACGAGAATATTTTAATCCTTATCAAATCACTTCACACCTCCGCCTCCAACACACAAACACACACACAGACACTTGATTTGAGTTGAATGTTACATAGTTCATATTCAGACACCGTCGTTTTTATGTATTAATTTATGTATTAATGTATTAATTTTAGTCTTAAATATTATATATTATTTTACTTAGTTAAGGCCCATGTAATTATATTTGATTAGATTTTGGTGTTTGTATTAGCTACTATAGATTATGAAAAGTAAATTATCATCTATTTTTTCTATAGTGTCCCTACTGAGAAATATCAACACATGTAAAAATGTGTGTGTGTGTGTGTGTGTGTGTGTGTGTGTGTGTGTTGGAGGTGGGTGTGTTTAAAGGATTTGATAAGGTGAGTCAGGTAAGGATTAAAATACTCCCATTTTCTATACACGGGCAGAGGGAAGGAATTCTCCCGTATATATGCTGTTTTCACATAACTATTTCTAGTCTTATTTTTAATTTCTCGAAAACTTCCACTGAGAACTTTCGATACCTATGCTTTTGAAGAAATTTTAGAAACAAAAACGATTCACCTACACAAAGTCTAAACCATGAATTTTGGCAAGAAAGTAAGGCATTTTTGTCACTGAAATGCGAGGGGCCGCTAGTATTGACCCGTATGTATGTACCCCGATCATAGAGACTACTATCACGTCCCATATTTGACAGACTTGGGCAGCCTCAGTTTGTGGGCCAATCGACGTAGATGCGCAGTGGGGTGACAGTTGACGAGCAGACCTTGTATTCTAGATCTTACTACCAACAAGCCCTGGATATGCTCAGAATACCATCTCTTATCACCAGACACCAGCAGCTCCTCTGGGACTTCAGTAAACAGTTGCTAATCCACCCACGCCATAGAGACCTCCTCCCACCCACCATTACCAAACCCCGCCACGTCCGTCACTACAACCTACTCAAACCCATCAGAGCTATAAGACAGACAGATATAAAAATAGTCCCATCCCCACAATAGTCTCTCTAATAAACCAAAGGAACATGTAAATATTTGTACTATGTCCATGTGTGAGTGAACATGCGTGATTATAATTGTGTACGTCTGTGTGTTGGTTTGTGTGAATGAAAATTATGTGTGTATGTCCGAGAATGTATTTGTTTATGTCTGTTCATTTATATGTATCTATAAAGTATCACCTATTTGCATCACCATTTTATAATGTATATTTTCAGCCCTTGGTTGGCTGCCTGTACCAAATAAACCTTATATTATTATTAATATTAGGCACACACATACTCTAATAGTATACACACGTATGTATTAACACACACACACACATATACACACAGAATGGTGACAGTAGTCATAACTGAACCTTTACTTATCATGGTGTGAACACTTTTACTAAGGTGAACAGGAAGTTTATGTTGCTGTTTCATTAGAGAGAGAGAGAGAGAGAGAGAGAGAGAGAGAGAGCTGTGTGTGTTGGCATGGGTGTGTGTGCCTGTGTGCATACATCCGTGTGCTTGTGTCCGTGCATACCTGTGAGTGCATGCATGTGTGTGTGTTCGTGCATGCATGCTTGAGTGCGTGTGTGTGTGGGGGGGGGGTAGCTGATGGAGGTGGTAGAATCATTTGTATATGGATAATTAACATTGATCCCTGGTTCTGATCTGTAACCACAATATAATTAACGATTAATTATTATATTGATTATTGGTAAATCTAACATTACATGATAACATTCACTCTTAATTAATAGTTAACAATGGTAGTTTGGTTTATTTTGTATCTGGTTCTCTATTGATTACTTTTGTTACTAATATTTGTTGTATGTTATAATATACACCTTTATAATTATGTACACTCGCAATCCAAAATATGTATCCAGGTCTTGTTGAAGTTTCGAATCATTTGACATAGTAGTGAACCAATTACAACGCTTATCCTGTTTTATATTTGCCTGAACTCGCTTAATACACGATCAGGCTATTCGAAGCAAGCCTGGATACAGATTTTGGATTGCGAGTGTACAGTCCTAACCTAACCTAACCTAACCTAACCTTTATAGGACCAGTCTAATTATTCCTAGCCATTAACACACACACACACACACACACACACACACAGACAACACATGACCTATTCGCTGGTCCAAGTCTAATTATCCCTAGCCATTAACACTCTCAACACACACACACACACACACACACACACACAGACAACACATGACCTACTAGTGTTATCTCCATGGTAGGTTAATATGGTAGCCATGTAAGACCTCTGTACCATGACCCATAATACCACTACCACACACACTCATGTCTCTATTTACTACACAACAACTAATACTACTACACCAACACAAATCACATTATTATAAACTACACATAGATTAATTCCACAACGAAAGAAAGAAAGCGTGTAAATAACTTATGGGTGAATTATTTAATGAATTTGGTGAGTAAACTATACAGTGATCATTATTGTTATTATTATTATTATTATTATTATTGTTATTATTATTAAATGACTTCTGGGTGAATTATCTAATGAATTTGGTGAGTAAACTGTACAGTGATCATTATTATTATTATTATTATTATTATTATTATTATTATTATTATTATTATTATTATTATTAAATGACTTCTGGGTGAATTATCTAATGAATTTGGTGAGTAAACTATACAGTGATCATCATTATCTAACTGTTGCATAGATTTTGTGAATGTGGATAATCTCCTTTTGGATAATAATGAAGCCTTACAAGTGTGATTGGTTTGGAAGGTAACAAACGAATACCACTGTGGAATGGACCCTAAAATAATGAAGCCTTACAAGTGTGGTTGGTTAGGAAGGTAACAAACGAATACCACTGTGAAATGGACCCTAAAATAATGAAGCCTTGCAAGTGTCGTTGGTTGGGAAGGTAACAAACCAATACCACTGTGGAATGGACCCAGTGTTATTGTTTTTGTTATATTACAGACATCGTGTGTGTGTGTGTGTGTGTGTAGATTGATAGAGTAGTGTGTGTGTGTACATTGATAGGGTAGTGTGTGTGTGTGTATATTGATAGAGTAGTGTGTGTGTGTGTGTGTGTGTACATTGATAGGGTAGTGTGTGTAGATCGATAGGGTGGGTGTGTGTGTGTGTGTACAGAGGTTATTATTATTGTTATATTACAGACATCATGTGTGGACGGAGTGTAATACTGATGATGGTGGTGTTGGTGATGGTGTTGGCTCTCACACCACCTGTTGATGCTGGTATACGTACTGGTAAGTTTGGTTATTATTGTTTGTTACTATGTGTGTGTGTGTGTGTGTGTGTGTACAAAAAAGAGAGAGGAAGGAAGAAGGATATGTGTGTGTGTGTGTGTGTGTGTGTGTGTGCAAAAAAGAGAGAGGAAGGAATGAGGATGTGTGTGTGTGTGTGTGTGTGTGTGTGTGTGTACAAAAAAGAGAGATGAAGGGAGAAGGATGTGTGTGTGTGTGTGTGTGTGTGTGTGAGTGTGTGTGTGTGTGTGTGTGTGTGTGTGTGTGTGTACAAAAAAGAGAGAGGAAGGAAGAAGGATGTGTGTGTGTGTGTGTGTGTGTGTGTAAGAAAGAGAGAGTAAGGAAGATGTGTGTGTAAGAAAGAGAGAAGGAGGAATAAGTGTGTGTATAAGTGTGTGTGTGTGTGTGTGTAAAAAAGTGAGAGGAAGGAAGAAGAATGTTATGTGTGTGTGTGTGTGTGTGTGTGTGTGTGTGTGTGTGTGTGTGTGTGTGAGAGACAGACATACAGACAGTGTTGTGATAAATAGTGTTTTAATAACCATATAGTGTTTTAATAACCAAACAATGTACTGTACAATTAGACAAATACCATTGAGACATTGTTGATTAAAATTACCCAAAAAATATTAAAATTACCCAATATTAAAAATACCCAATATAAAAATTACCCTATATTAAGAGTACCCAATATTAAGAGTACCCAATATTAAAATTACCCAATATTAAAATTACCCACAAATGAGAGAGAGAGAGAGAGAGAGAGAGAGAGAGAGAGAGAGAGAGAGAGAGAGAGAGAGAGAGAGAGAGAGAGAACACATCACTAACAACTTTCCTCTCTCACCAGAATGTCCCGCCTACAACCAGTCATCCATGGTATCTCAACAACCATTAGAGATGAACAAAATCGGTGAAGGTGTCCTGGAGGCTCGTTTTCAGTTGTTTCCTACACCTGATAATAATACCACGTGGGGGACAAGTCTCCACATCATGAATCAAGACGATAAACAAATTTTGGCAAGACTCGACATTGATCACATTACCGGACCTCATAACCAAGTCAACATCAAGTGTTCCTGTACCAGTGAAGATGATCTTTCCAGTGTCAAAACCATCACAGGACCAGACGTCATCACCAAGCTGGACCTTCAAGACTTTCTCAAGCTTCGTGTTGGGTGTTATCACCTGTACTACAACACTCGGAGGAAGATGACCTACCCATTGTCATTCACCAACTTCAAATGGAAAATACAACCTTTTCATCTCAAGAAGAAGGTCAGTTGTTCTCTTTATTAGCAATGCATACAGATAAAATCATGACAATTATTACCATAACCTGACCTAACCTAACCTAGCCTAGCCAACTCTAACCTAACCAAACCTAACTTAACCTAACCTAACCAAACCTAACTTAACCAAGCCTGATCTAACCTAATCTAACCTGCCGTAACCTAGCCTAAAGTAACTTAACCTAACCAATCCTAATCAAACCTAACCTAACCTGGAGTAACCTAACCTAACCTAATCTAACCTACAGTATCATAACCTAACCTAACTATTACCAGATTAATATAATAATTATGTGTGTTAATTCTTCAGGGAGGAGAGTGTTGGGTGGAGTTGTCGACTAACAATGATGATGATGAGGAGAACCAGATCGTTCTGGACCACAAGTGTCCCTTCAACCTACCAGAGTTCCCACAACTTCAAATGACAGTCAAGTGTCCTGATAATGTTGAACAATGTGCAACCATCAACTTCTGCAACACTGGTTAGTTTAATTCATCAACTTATGTTTATATTCTTTAATTAAATTATATACTATATTAGTATTATATTGGATCTCAGACAAGGATTATTATAGCATTAATAATGAATGAAAAGTTATTTAAAACCATCAATTAAATATCAATATAAGAAAATTAAGCATGTAACACCAAGGTAAGGGTGTTTTACACTTTTGGTACATTGGAGTGCCTTCATTCCTTCAAAGAATGTCAAGAAACAGGAACAGGTAAACAAATATACTAATGTCCTGTTGTTTGAAATAGTTTGGAGGAATTAGTTGCTCCAGTATTACCTCCTTAAAGGTATTATTTGTAATGGGTGAATTAGAAGGCTACTAATTACTCCAAACTATCACAGGAAACAAATCATCTCAGTGATTCTAATACTCACAACATTCTCACCTTGTCTTATGGTAACCTTAACGTTAATGATGCATTGAAACAATTTCCAGCAACAGGCCACCATTATTATGTTAACCTAGTTCTGTTTTCTTGGATACTTTGGAGGAATCAAGGTGCTCCAATGTACCTATAGTGTAATACCCTTTTAACAATGTATGATGTTGTGGAACTTTGTACACTGTCCTCCTGAATTACCTGCATGTCTTTTGGTTACAATAGTCTCAATATTAGAGTATCCGTGAGGTGTGTGTGTAATATATATATATATATATATATATATATATATATATATATATATATATATATATATATATATATATATATATATATATATATATATATATATATATATATATATATATATATTACACACTCACCTCACGGATATATATATATATATATATGTTGGTTTAGCCAGGGAGTATATTCTCTTTCAAACAAACGAGGTTGAAGGGAATGGCTTGTTCTGCATTAATGAGTTTATTATTTATATTTTCAATATATCTTTCAGTTTTTCTTTCAGTCTTCACTTAGATGGTGGATAAGTGAGGCAAATGTTGAGTTGTTAGGGGAGGTCGACGTTTCGTCCAGTACATTGGACATCTTCAGGAAGAAGTGGTGATTCTGGGTGGGTGAGGGGTATTTATCCATTTTCCGTATGTGGGGTGCGCGGGGCCACCATATCAGCAGCCTAGTGATTGGTGGATGGGGGGGTGACGTCTGATTCTGGCGCTGCGTCTGAGTTGTTGGTTGGTTGTGGGTGAGATGTTAGATGCTTGTGGTGTGTCAGTAGGTGTTGGAGGTGTGGTGGGTATCCTGACGGTGCTGGTGATATGTCGTTTTCTGGAGGGCAGTATTTGGAGGTCTTGTGTCTGGTTGTTTATAGAAGGTTGTGTAGGGTTTCTATGTAGATTGCTTCTAGGTAGGAGAGTC